>PISX010002365.1:101867-162985 GCA_004024625.1 Mellivora capensis | reverse complement strand
ACATTGAGATACCACCTCACACCAGTTAGAATGGCCAAAATCAGCAAGACAGGAAACAACGTGTGTTGGAGAGGATGTGGAGAAAGGGGAACCCTCTTACACTGTTGGTGGGAAAGCAAGTTGGTGCAGCCACTCTGGAGAACAGTGTGGAGGTTCCTCAAGAAGTTAAAAATAGAGCTTCCCTATGACCCTGCAATTGTGCTACTGGGTATTTACCCCAAAGATACAGATGTGGTGAAAAGAAGGGCCATCTGTACCCCAATGTTTATAGCAGGGAGGAGTTTATTAATCAGCCATATTAAAAGCTTACATTATTCTAAGGCCTCTTCTGGATATGTGTCTTCCTTGGCCTTGTGTGTAGTGCCTTCCCTTCCTAATTGTCCAGTATACATGAGTATTTTTAAGTATTTCAATTTTCTTTAGATTCTCACTCTTACTTTTAGAGACTTAGTTGTTCTGTTGAATTCTGCTCATAATCTCTGGCTTTCAGGCATTTGTAGGTCTGTAATCTCCTTACAATTTTTATGAGTCATGCCTGCTTTTTCTAACATCATTTTCTAGCCTGAGCTCTAAAGCACTTTCAATCATCTGGGCTTCTAGTTACTTGATATAGAGATCAATCCCTCAGGCAATGAACAGATAGTTTATTTGGTTTTTGTTTGTTTTTATTGTTGTTTTTTATTATGTTATGTTAGTGTAGAACATTGCAAATATAGTCTACTCTTTCTGATTTGCAGAAGTAACTTGGGAATAAGCTGCTGCTCCTCTCAAACTATGTCATAACATGCTAGGTTGGGGAAGGGGCAAGACAAAGTTAAAAAAAAAAACACATGAAATTTCCTACAACTTTGGGGCACCACCCCCATTGGGTGTTTATTTGGTTGCCATAGATCTTTGATAATTTCCACTTGTTTCTATAAAGTTATTTCAGTTCATTTCTACTTGTTTTGTCAGTGTATTTATGGAGGAAAAAGAGCCTAGATCTTCTTTGTCATTTTTCTGACATAATTTTCAGGTCTATGGGTTTTAGCATATCTATAGTTTTATGCAATCATCACCCTAATCAGGATACATAACAGTTGACATACAAAACAATTTTGTCACTCCAGGAAACTCATTCATGCTATCCTTTCGTAATCATACTCTCCATCTCATGCTAGACTGTGGCAACTACACAGATAAGTCCATCAAACACAAACAGAATCATAACACATCTAATACTCTGCAACTTGCTTTTTCCTCTTATCGGTATATACTGGATAGCATACTAAATCAGTGCATGTATACACTTATTTATACTTCATATGAAGTATTCTTATTTATACTTCATATATTCATATATATGCTTCAATGAGGACAGATTACTATTATCATTCTTTTAAGTGGCACCATATCTATATACAAAACAACCTTCTTTCACTAAATGTTTAAAACAGTATTGTAATAAATATGTTTATGTATAACTCATTTAATACTTGTGCTTATGTATCTGTAAGATAATTCAAATTTCTGTATCAAAGTGTATGTAAACTTATAATCTTAATAGATATTTCTGAGTTGTCCAAATTTTACTGCACTTGTACTTGCACTTGTACTCTTACAAGAGTAAAATGCCTATCCCTCCATACCTCCATTACCATGAGTATAATAAATACTGTTTAAGATTGACAATCTTATAGGGAAAAATGCTATATAATTTTGTTGTATTTAGTATTTTTTCAAATCGTTCGCATTTTTCCCTTTGTTTAGCCATTTGTTTTTATTTTGCTGAGAATTGCTTTTTTGAATCTTTTGCCCAGTTTTATATTTTATTTTATTTTTTGCCTTTACACTGGTGTGTAGAAGCTCTTCATACTGCTGAAATTACTCCTCCCTATATAATTTTTTTTCAGTTTCCTATTTGTATTTTTACCTTATTTGTGATATTCACCATCAAAAATTTCTAAATCTGGGGCACCTGGGTGGCTCAGTGGTTTAGCCTCTGCCTTCAGCTCAGGTCATGATCCCACGGTTCTGGGATAGAGCCCGAATCGGGGGTCTCTGCTCAGTGGGGAGCGTGCTTCCCTCTCTCTCTGCCTGCCTCTCTGCCTATTTGTGATCTCTCTGTCAAATAAATAAATAAAATCTTTAAAAAAATTTTTTCTAAATTTTATGTGCTTCTTTTTTGGATCATGTGTCATGTTTGGAAAAGAAGGTTTTTAAAGATAAATACATTTTTCGTACACTAATTTGAACTGTTAGTTTTATGAACTACTAAATTCCCAGATGCAGTTAGATACATTTCTGGACTCTTTATTTTCTTCTTTTAAACTGCATACTATTTGGCCCCACTGCCAAATTGTTTTATTTATTGTACAGATGTAAAATACTTTATTACATCTTTAATTAGTCAAGCCTCATTCTATTCTCTTTCGATAAATTTCTCAATAATTCTCAAATGCATTTTTATGAACTTTATAAAAATAACCAGGTAAAAAATACAATGGAAGAAACAAACAAACAAAAAACCCAAACAAAATAATAAAAACAATCTAATTGGAAATGAATAAAATATTTATTTCTGGAATGATGGAATTGTTTTATATGTCAACTGTTATGTATCATGATTATGATGTGGTGATTACACTAAACTACAGATGATGTTAACACCTATGGAACTGAAAGTTATGACAGACGTGTGTCATGTTATTAATTATATATTATATACATAAAATAAATGTAATATATAATATAATGATAGTAGATGTGTAATAATATATTATATGTTACATTTATTTTATGCATGTACTATATATGTATATAGACATGTGTATATATGTATACATTGTATGTATACATATATTATATATGTATAATATATATTTATATATAAACACACACATACATATATAAGCTTTTCAAGAAAGCTTTATACTTCTAAGGCCCACAAAAGAAAACATAAATAAATGAGAAGAAATAGTTTGTCTTCGACTGGGCAGAAAACATTGTAAATTTGTCAAATCTCCATATACTATAAAATTACAATTTAATTCTAATCAAAATACTAACAGAAGTTTCCTTTTCAATTTAACCTAATGCAACTAAAATTCATTTTTAAAAGCTGTATGCCTATTAATTGTTTCCTTAGCGACATAAATAACTGGCTAAAGCTATTGAATTAAGGGCCTAATTAATTTCTTAAATAAGGTCCATTTGAGTCCCAGTTTTTAGTGGTGTGTTTTTTTTCTTCCAGTTATATAGAGATTGTATCTTTACCTGCAATATAAATGCAAATATATGCTGACCAGCTGCTAAAAAAATAGAATCCTCTCCTTCCTAATACCTATATATCTTAATTTGTTAATTTAAAGCCCCAGGATATATTTTAAGTCCAAAGGCCACATATCACCACGCAATGAAATGACACTATATAGTTTTATTTAAAGTGTAAGCCTCTCAAAGGCAAAAGCCTTTGCTTTTATTCTAAAACACATTCCCATTTGAAGGGGAAATGGGAAATACTTTCCTTCTCTCTTTTCTTTTCTTTTTTCACTTCTTCATCTAATTATTTGTTTCTGTATTTATTTATTTATTCATAGAGGGAGAGAAAGTGAGAACACAGGGTGAGGAGGTGCAGGAGGAGATGGAGAAAGAATCAAGCAGGCTTCATGCCCAGTGCAGAGCCCCACATGGGGTTAGATCTCAGGACCCCAGGATCATGACCTGAGCTGAAATCAAGGGTCAAGACGCTTAATTGACTGAGTCACCCAGCCACCCCGATTTTCATTTCTGTTGTTTTTTTTTAAGGTTTTATTTATTTATTTATCTGAGAGGGAGAGAGAGAGAGAGAGAGCATGGGAGGAGAGAGGGCAGTGAGAAAAGCAGACTCCCTGTCAAGCAGGGAGCCTAAGTCCCGGGACTCCAGGATCATGACCTGAGCTGAAGTCAGTCGCTTAACCAAATGAGCCACCCAGGTGCCCTGTTTGTTTTTAATGAGAAAAAAATATGACTGTAATTCTAATATGTGTCTTTCACAGAGGAATGAATTTGGGAAAACTGTGGTTTCAGTGAATTAGGAAAATTACATATATTTTCCTACATGTCGATAAACTGTCTTTTGTAGGGATCACTCAGTAGTGTGTTCTCTGCTATGAAATGTCTTTTGGAAACCTGGGGATGCTTGGCTAAAAATCTGTATCTTCTACTTGTTTACTGAGGCTATCTGCTTGTCCATATTTAGGGACTCTTCTACTCATGACTTGGTTGGGAGTAATGCAAATATCCCATTTTAACTTCACTAAATGCCAAATGGTGTTTTTCATCTACCTGCTGTATGTTGGTAGGACATCATGCCTAAATCGAATATCCTTCTCCCTGCCAGGCTGACAGAACATCCTGTAAGCAGATCCTGGAGGATTTGTGATGAAAAGTCATGCTACACTGGAGAAATTATTTAAAGTGAAAAAGGGTAAGAGGGAGTTGTATTTAGAATTCAAATTCCTATTTTCTCATAAACTTTTTTTCCTAGAGATTCATGGATCATGGTCAACAAACAAGAGCTATAAATAAAAATACATGCCTACATCTTTTTATGACTACTCCAAAGCGGAGACTCCCACCCAACCACCATCGCTCTCTCTCTCTCTCTCTCTTTCTCACACACATCCATGATTTTACTAAGTCAATTATTTTTACTCAAATTCCTGCTAGTTCCCCAAATCTAAGGTTTTAACTATTGGAATAATCCAAGAAAAAAGTGTTCACATTTATAAATGTTATAATTGTCAAGCAATCATTTCTCTTCAGTTGGGAAGAACTGGTTAGAATTGACCCTGATCAAGAAGGTGCAAATAATTATTAAAATAATTATTTTCTCTCAAAATATCAGGGATATAAAAACCAGTCATTTCAGCGAACATTTATTATAGATGTA
The DNA here is from genome assembly GCA_004024625.1 of Mellivora capensis. Classification (NCBI taxonomy): domain Eukaryota; kingdom Metazoa; phylum Chordata; class Mammalia; order Carnivora; family Mustelidae; genus Mellivora; species Mellivora capensis. The sequence continues at coordinate 158,073 of PISX010002365.1, read as the reverse complement.
CCACACGCAAACAAGAAACACCTACCAGTGACAAGAGTTAATTAGAAAAAGGTCAGCAGTAGCCAGGTCCCAGTCAAGAAAGAACTCGTTAAGCTGTAATATAGATGTTAGTATTCTAATGACTTCAAAGTTTAATGAAACATTTAATACAAATTTGTTTTAAAACCAATTTTTAAAAAGCATTCTTAAACAAGAGCTACAAACCAGAACAGAAGAAATAGGCACATTTGTCTCCATTAATATTAAGAACTTCTATTCTCCAAACCAAAGATTTGGAAGACATTTGTCTACACTTCAAAATTGAGAAATGGCTTCATATTTGGTCAAAATTAGGAAAAGCAAAGGGAAACAAGAATTTAATTAAAATTTTAAATCATGCTTTTTTTCCAGGGATATTTATTATTCTTTGTGTGTGTATACTTTTAAAGTCATAAAATAAGTACACCACTCTCTTTTTATTCTTATGTTATATTGCCTTTCTCTAGTGCAATATTTGACACAAATATACTACTGAAAAAAATAAATGTTGTAAGGAAAAAAGAAAAGAAAAAAGGAATGGAATCAATTCCTCAATCCTCACTATAAAAAAAAAAAATAGACCTATGTTTTTCCATGGAAGGGCTAGGTGCTACAATGAGTTCATCTTGGTTTTCTGTGGGAGTCAAGATGTGCATAGTGATTATTGAAATGGAAATGTATCAATGCTGTTCATGAAGTAAATATTCTCATTCTCTTATGCTGATACATCCTAATCAAAGTTCTTTCTTACTTTTACATATTTGGCATTATTGCTGAATATTTCTTAATTTGGATCCACCAGAGAATATTGGTCATACATATTTATGCTAAAGAAATTTCCATTGGAGCTTGGTGCCCATCACACTAATGTACACACTAATGATGACTATTGCTCTCAAGCAGATATTTTTAATGTCATGTGACTTTGCTGCCCTCCTGTGGCTGCTTCTTGGGGTGCCCAGCTCTTGGTTTATGCCTATAGAATTCAGTGACCCTTTAACTAGGTCACCTCCACATTCCTACTGGTTGTTCTTGGTGTCACAAGCATGGAATACTTCTTATCTCACAACCACAAGTCAACTGAATGAATCAACATTCTACCAAGGACTTCTGAGCATTTTGTTTCCTATTTCACCCAAGAGCTCAGAAGTAATGGGACAATAACACTTCAGCTTTCCAAGTAAGTGATGCATTCTTCCTTTGATTTTCTTGCTTTCAACTCTTTCCAGAGTAAGAGTTATCTCTTATTCGATTTCAGGAATTGGCAAACTCTTACTATTAAAAGATAAACTCTTACTATTATAATTATTAGTTTTGAGGACCATACATTCTCTGTAGCAACTACTCAAATCTGCCATTGTAGGATAAAAGCAGGGAAAGACAATATTTTAATGAGCTTAGCTGTGTTCCAATAAAACTTTGAGTAAAGTTGAACTTTATTTACAAAACAGGCGGGAAAGCGTGGGCACAGGATATGTTCCACAAGTAGTGATTTACCAACTCCTATTCTATACTTATCCTTTATTTTATCAATGATAGACTAATTTATGAATCAGTTGATAAATGTCTCTTTATCATACACAGTATTTCTAAATATTCCATCCAGAATTAAATTTATACATATGCTGACACTGGCTAGCCCATGCTTTATATTCCAATTGCTTTTTGAATTTTTTTGTTGTTGGTGGTGGTGGTTTGTTGTTTTTAATTACTGTGTGACTTCTTCAGGTGACTTCTTCAAATACCTAGCAAGCAATCCACCGCACTAGTGTATATCCATCAATGTTTTGGAAAATGCTTCTCTACGGAGGAGTGGATCTGTACTTACCCAGGAATCCAGGAATGGATTATTTTCCCCTTAAACACTGTTCATGACCCCACATTCTGGGAGCTGCTAAGTCCTGCTGATTTGTTTCTAAATATCTCTCCAATCTGTCACAATCTTTAGTTCAGACCTCTACGTAATTGTTGTATTATTGCACATATTTTCAGTTGTGTTTTTCTGCTCTGCCTCTACTCTTACATTTCTACACCACCATGTAAATCATTGTCCCAAACACATTTTTTTATAACTTAGATCTGACTTCATCTCTCCTCTGATCTAGCAGCTTCTTGATAATCAAGTTGAAGCTCCTTATCTTGGCAAGAGAGCCTTCCATGAAGTTTTCTTTTTCTCTTGAAAGCTTCATCTCTTGGCACCATGTAAGCTTCTTGCCATGGTACACTATTCTAACCATATCAAGCTTCTCGTAGTTTTCAATTGCACCAGGTCCTTTTATTAAGCTTTTCTTCACACCACTTTTCCTAGACTGATCTTCTCCACCTCACTTTACAACCAACTCATCTTTCTCTCTACCCATTCATTCTTTTTATTCATTCATTCATCATTATATCAGTAGGTATGCAACAGATATTTCATAAGCACCTTCCCGTGCCATGAACACAAAGTCCCTCCTGACCTGACCTTTTCCCCTCCATCCCAGTCATGCTAATTCTTCTCCCATGTTCCCAGTGCACATTGTATACACTTCCATTAGCATTTGTCACACTCTCCAGTATTTTTTTCTGCTTCCGTGTTCCATTCATTGGACTCTAAACTCCTAAAAGGCAGAAGGCATGTTTTCATAAACTTCATATTCCTAGCCCTGTGCATGTTTACATAGTAAGCAATCAATATGGATTAAATGAATAAATGAGTAAATGAGTGAGTGTATGAATAGATTAATGAATACCTCCCATACTCATGGATGAACAGAATGTGTTATACTCCATTTAACGTTACCCAAATAACAAGTTATGTCACTGACATTAGCTGAACATCAGAAAAAAGGTTAAAAAAAATACTGTTCCTCCTCAGACCCTACTTCACTGAACTGACTTGCATAGGAGCTATCTTTTTAGATAGTATTTTTTTTAAACTATTTTTGATGTTTTGGATTTCAATTAAGTAACAGCTCCCCCTACCGATAGAGGGATAAGTAGGGACCTCAGAATCAACCATGATGCTGCATCTCTGTGAGCCAAGTTGGCAAGGTCTAAAAGCAAGGTGATCCAGGGATCAGGCAGCCTGCTAGACTTAACATGCCCAAGCAAGAGGTCAGGGGCAGGGCTCTGGCTACACTAACAAAGCAGCCCCGTCCTCACCCAAGGACAAAGGCAGCTGTAATTTTACAGCAGGGAAGCATTTGCAGTTCCCCCTTCCAACAAGTCTTTAAAAATGCTGATCTGAAAGACTGAAGCAACCCACTTGAGACTCATTTTCAGTATGGCAAAAGTTCTGAAACCCAGACTGCAAAATCTCAGGAAGCAGCTGGGTTCCTAATTAAAACAAATCGTTAATAGATTTAGCAGTCCAAATTTATGCTTTTCAATTAAAAATGCTATTGCAGTTGGTGTCTCTGTGCAAGAGTATATGTGTGTGTGTGTGTGTGTGTGTCTGTGTGTGTCTGTGTGTCTGTGTGTCTGTGTGTACAAACAAACATGCCTATACCCTGAGCTCAGGGCATTCCAGAGGTTAAGAGGCAGTTATAAAGCCTGGGTCAAAACTAAAGTACAAAGGTTAATTGCATCAATTCTTAATTGTTTCAGTAACTTCCTTGAGTCTTGGTACATGTTTCAAAAATAGTTGTCTATGGACAAATAGGTCTTTCTATCACAATTATTTCAAGGAGATTTTTAGCTATTTTGTAGACGTCAGCTATCTTTTGAGAGATGATATTTCCAGTTTACATGAAGAGGACATTTTGACATGCAGTTTTGTTTTGTTTTGTTTTTTTCCTCAAGTCCATCCGGTAAGTCAATAGAAAACACCCAAACCCCAGTGAGGTTATGTATGCATATCAGCAGGAGATCATGTTTCTGGGTGAACAAGCCAGATTTTGTCGGTGAGATGGACATCTTTTTCTTGACCATTACGTATCAGAAAATGCACTAAACAATAATTTATGGCACACATAAGCAGAACAATTAACTCTTTCCTCACCTAGAGGATGAGTCAATCTGTGTTAATTCCATATAGCAATCACTCTACTGAGATTACTTGGGTACTCTCTGGGCACCAAGTACTCAGGATAAGGAAAAAGTTTTGGAGGCCAGCTTATTGGAAAATATACCTCCCAGTCTTGCTTTAAGAGAAATCACTTCACCACTTATACCATCCCAAAGGTGTTCTGAATTATATTTTTACCACTATAGTCTATTTGTTCTGAACTAAAATGAGTGTTTTAGGCAACAGGATGACAGAAAATTTATCAGACCATCTGGAGTATAGGAAGGATCAGTGGTTTGGGATCGGAAGAGGTCACTATGGATTCTGGATCTGCATATGTGCAAGTAATTGCAGGCAGGTTAGTTCAACTATCTGGAAGCCAATTTGTTCAACTTTTAATTTCCCAAAATGTGTAATTTATAAAAATTTATAATTTCAAAATTTCATGGATTGTTAGGAGATTTCAAAATAACTTTTTATAAAGAACCCAGTTAAGACGTCAGCAGCCTCTATGACCTTTGGTAGGAACATGATAATTGGGAGTTAAAAAAACATACCAATAGACAAATTCTGGAATGGTTCAGAACTTAAATTTTCCGACTCTTTCCTCCTGACACCCAACCCTTGTGAACCCTCATCCTCTGATAATATTCCCATTCTTTCTGACTTGTTTCTCAAGTATGATCAAGGAACTTTTATTTCAGATTCCAGACAAAGCTGGCTGAAAGGTAAATGTCATCTAGAAAGCAGGCTGTTACCTGGGCTTCCATGTGACTGTAAACTTCCTTCAGTTGCCAGTAAAATGTGTGTGCACATATATGGGGGGACATCCAGAGCTTTCCTCCACTTCTTCAAAGGTTTTCATGATCCAAAATGAAGGCTGAGGATTGCTAATCTATATGATTTGTACCTGAAACCCAAGAAAAATGTTTAAAAAGAAAGAAAGAAAGAAAAAGCTAGGCTAAATGATACTCTCGTAACATACACTGTACATAAGAGAGAGTAATGCAATTTTTTAAAAATTTTTTAAGATTTTATTTATTTATTTATTTATTTATTTATTTATTTGACAGACAGAGATCACAAGTAGGCAGAGAGGCAGGCAGAGAGAGGAGGAAGCAGGCTCCCTGCTAAGCAGAGAGCCCGATGTGGGGCTCGATCCCAGGACCCCGGGATCATGACCTGAGCCGAAGGCAGAGGCTTTAACCCACTGAACCACCCAGGTGCCCCGTGTAATGCAATTTGAATGCAGACCATAATGACTTATAGCTAATCCTGTAATCTCTAGAGCAAACACTAGAATAGCTAAAGAGCCAACAAAATAAATGAAATATTAAGAAATGTGGGACCTACCCAAAGAAGTCAGGAAAAGACAAAGGACCAAGACCATGTGGGATAAAGGAACAAATACAAAGAGGGGTGGCTCAAAATAAAACCAAAAAAAAAGTATCAATTGTTATAGTAAATGCAAATAGACTAATCACTTCAGTTAAAGGCAGAGATTATCAACTGGATTTTAAAAAGGCAAGACCCATTTATGCTGTTTACAGGAAGCACTTTAAATATAAAAACATTTGCAGATGGAAAAAAAAAAGAGAAAAAAATAACATACCATTCAATCATTAAGCTTAAGAAAGTTAATGCAACTATATCAGTATCAGACTAAATGGACTTTAAGACCGAGTATATTACTAGAGATACAGATATTTCATAAAGGCAAAGTAACCAAGGAAACCTGAGTCTTAAATGTATATCCACAGAAGAACAACTTCAAAATATATGAAACAAACATTAACACACCCAAAAGGAAAAACAAACAAATATTTGGAGGTTTTAACATAATTGTCAAATACTCTCCACATAACTGATAACAACAAATAGGGGGAAAAATAGCAGACCATCATCTCATTGCCTACTTGTATAATATTTTCATTTTTCTTGTGTATCCAAGGAGAAACATCACCTTTTGGAAATTTGCTATATCAAACAATAGGTCCTTCCTGTATATGTTGTTTTAAGAAGATGTTTTGGGGAGGGCAAGATATCGTCATGTGAATGCGAAGAAAGTATCTGTATGTGTGGTATGTGTAGAATATTATTTTCTTACAAAAACAAGACTTTTTTTTTTTCTCCATTTCATTTCCTTCCCTACTTCTGGCCTGTCACCATTCTTTGCCTTTCAAACTTGCAGGATCTGCTTTCCTGTCTTATTCAAGAGAACCAGTTCTCAACTTGAGGGACACTGGACGAGCAAAGACAGCCAGATCAGACAGAGTTTAACCTGTTAAACAGTTTCCCAGAGACCTATGACCTGTGCTCCTGTTTCTGTGGTTGATTCATTCCCAAATGATGCCGCAGGCCCCACTGCATTGCAGTGGCTTATTCAGTCAGCTGCTTCTGGCCACAGGATTGAGACTGCAGGTCAGAGGGCCAGTCCATGTGCTCTACTCCCCAGTGTCTTCCCATGACAAGACAAGGGTTCAAGTAAGGCAAGAATGTATTTGGGTTAAAGCCATCACACCCTGGTTGAAGCTAAATAAATAATTTGAGATAGTCATATAACAGACCTTTCCCACTCACTTCAATACCCATGCCCACTTTTCTCTCAGAATCTCAAAACACAGACACACTTCCCTGGAAATAATAATCAACAAAAGGAAACACAGCAATCATAGTGAACTTTGGGAGAAGGCTGTGAATTAATTTATCATACGGCCTTTAATTTTAATATTAAGTTTCTATGAAGAACACTATACAACATTTTCACAGGAATTTCTCCTTACAATATAGTTTGGGTTGTTAATAAATACACTCTCAAACGTTGTTTCTAAAATGTATGTCAGGTTTATACCTTTTCATAAAAAGAGAGGAAACTAAGCCATAGAGCCTTTGAGTGGACCAGGTTAGAGTTCAGACTTCTGGGCTATCTGCCTTGGACTCTGGGTGGAACTGTCAGCATTCATAAACTTGTGCCAAGAATATCTGGAAATATGTTACTCAGAAGAGTCTAGGTGCTTGTGCTGGCCTTGCTTATGGACTTGAAAGTCCCATCTTGTCAAATGCCAAATGCCGGTTAGTGCCTAACAGGGGAATGTTGACACTTTTTTTTTTCCTCCTGTAAGGAAAATGGCTCTGTGTGTGTGTGTGTGTGTGTTTGCATGCATCCACTTGTGCATGTGTGTGTGTGTGTGTGTGTGTGTGATTATAAATATTTGAGGAGGGTGAATTGGACAGAGACAAATACTCCAAAGCCTAATATATTTTTTGCCTGTATCTCAATAAAATGGTAGGGAGCATGATGGCATGGGACTGTGTTTGGAAGGTAGGCCTGGATTCAAATTCCAGATCAGTTATTTAAGAGCTGTGTGATCTCGGGCAATCTCCAGAACCTCTTTGCCCATTGATTTCTCACAAAGTAAAATGGAGATTGAGAGAGATACCCCTACTTTGATCAGTGTGTTCTGTGGATTAGAGATAATAAATGTGAGGTACCTGGTACTTCAAATAGAATCACTCAGCATTATTCACAGCTCAGACGATGGTGGAGCAGTTCATGAACATCTAAGACGAATGACCCTTCCCGCAGAGCCAGCAGGTATAAGGTATATTTAACTCATTGCTCCCATGGAATGTTGGGATCATCGCTTGAAATAAATCCAATCACTCTGTAAAGTAGTGTTCTGGAGCGACTCGTTTGATGCCCGGAGACGTGTCATGAACATGTTAGGACGGTGTGCATAGTCAGGAAAACCACTGGGGTGAAGAGTGCCCAACGAATTCCACAGAGCTCTACCTAACAATTCAGGCCACAGAAGTGGCCTGAAAGTGAGGGGAGGGGAAGCTGACTCTGGAGCTCACGTGGCCCTGACACAGAACTTTCACCGAGTTGACTACGTCTCACTTCCTGTAAGTGCCTGTCCCTCATGCTCACTTTCAAGGACTTGGCCAGTCTCCTTTTGTAAATAGAACAATGCTTTTTATTTCTCTATTACTCTGGAGTGACTATATCAATAATGCAGGAAACGCATCTGTCCAGCACAATGAGATTATTTTTCTGATTTCGGTTGACAGTTATGGTAATAGTTTGGCAAACAATCCACTCCACCATCAATGGCCGCAGATTACAGCTGTTTTTAAAAATCTCAGGCGCTCCTGGAGACTTGAAAGATGAATTGCACGTTGAGAGGGAGACAGAAAGACATGTCATAAGCCCTTATGGTAGAAAAATTATTAACTCTTTCTGTACATCAAAAGCTAAGGAAATATTAAGGAAAGCACCGCATGTTACTGAGGATAAACTGTAATGAAAACAAAGTGAGAAGTGATAACATTTTTGAGGCAGCTTAGGGATCATCTAGCAAAGTCGGAGGGGCCACAAGGCAATAGGGAGAGGCTGAAGTATTTCCGAGACCTGCCTTTTCTATTGACAAATTTCCCAAGTCACCCAGGAGTTATTGCAAATATTTACAGGGGAGAAAATTGAGAAAGAATACTATCACACCTTCCATACTGGTCTCAATGAATAGAGCCACTAGCTAGACAACACTAATGACCTAAGCCTATGATTTTCATGTTTGTTTAAAACAAATGTTTAATTTTACTTCTGCAGAGGTGACGAATATCAGTCAGTTGATTTTTTTTAAAATGGGGACTTCTTAAGTCTTAACAAAATATGTGCTTTTTCTAAAAGTTCATAATAGCCCCTAGATAGGCCTTATTTTCGATATGAATTTTCCTCCTTTGGAATTTTTCCTTTACTTCCGTTTCATAAGGAGCAGAATGCTGATCTTGCTGGTGGCCTGTGACCCTGGCATTTGGCCAGCCATTGTTACCCAGGGGCCAAGAGACAGAATGCTGGCTGTGCAAATCTCCCAAGGTGTGAGCTTTCCTCCCCTCTGAACTCCAAGGTGAAGCCGTTGGGAAGGGTCCGTGTAAAGGGGAGGCCACTGGGCTGTGCAGAGTCCTCATATCCAGGTGAGTTCATTTTTCTTGTGAACTTTTCACCTAGGCCCCAATTAGTATCCTATTAACCTCCTTAAATATGGAATTGCTAAGATCTTAGAATACTCCAAAATGGACTATTAGCCAGCCCATTTCCTGGCTCCATCAGATGAAAATGCCAAAGTAGGTCATACAACAGAATTACCTTGATTAATTTCAGCTCTCTCCCGTGGGCCATGATGTCACAGCCGTTAAAGGAGATTCAAATTCAATGCATCATTTCAATGACTTATGAAACCTGGGAATTTTTCAAAAACATTTACAATTCCAGGTTTATAAGGATTTTCCCTTTTAAGATGACAAACGTTTCAAATGGGCTAAATTGATCAATTATACAAATGGTGACTTCCGTCGAATGGAATTTTTAATGGCTATGTTCTCTGAGGCCTAATATGGAAAAAGGTTTATTTTCCCCAGAAACTACTATGTTAGATCAGAAACTTTCAACATTATGCCCCGTTCCGATCCATCGATGCAGGCTGGTGTTTAAACACATGAGGAAGATATTGCTTCTACTCCAGAGCCCACTCAGGATGGCATTTGTAAATATAAATGGCTTTGAGAAGGCTAAAATAAGCAACAAACTTCACACATTCTTTATCATCTATTCCTTAAGGCCTGCCTTAAGAAAGTACTTAAAAAGAAACATCGTATGTTTTAACATCTCATATATTGATGCAATTTCTTTACAATTGGCAGCTTTAATTTGTTTTCCTATATAAAGCAGCTTTTGAGGCGTATTAGCAATTTCAAATAGCACAGTGCAATATGCCAAACAAATCTGAATTTTGTTATCACAAGTAGACTTCCTTAGGTGACATTATTCGGTTCTGAAAATGTAGACTATGACTAACTCCTTAAAAGGCTAATTGTTTCCTGCTGAATTATTGTACTTAGAAGCAAGGAAAGCTTGGAGTGCAGCGGTTACGCTATAAAATCAGGCTTGTGTCTCTTTTGAGTGTGTAAGTACTGTGGGTACACCCCGCTTCTAGAAACACTGGTTTGAGATCAACCCTGTGTAGCCCTTTCCAGATGAAAACACAGCTTGTTTTTTTTTTTTATTTCAACTGATGAACTTTTAAATTATGTCGTGTTTCAATATTCAAGTATTCCTTCTTACAGTAACCTGTGAGGTGTATCTGTTTTTGCGATGTTTCTAGCAAGAGGTGGGACATCCGATGGCTCTAGGAAGCATCTCTAAATTAAACAAATGGTCCACTTTGCTGACTCAGGGCTTCGTGGGAACCCACTTAGCACAATCTGAGCTGTGGCATTGCTTATAGCAAGCACCTGATAAAGGCATCCTGATGATTCTTCTCCTTTTCCTTTCTAATCAGTCCACTGGTCACTAAGAAAGCAGTGGTGAGCTGCTCACTTTTGGAAACTATGTCAGAAGATAAATAGCTTGCCCCCCCTCAAAGAGCTGCACATGGATATTGATGCTATTGAGCTGAACATAATATTCAGAAATAGCAGACCTTCAGAATGCCTCTCCCTGTCTCTCTGACATTTAACTTCCATCTGAAATTACCACCTGAGAAAGTCAGCTTTCTAGGACCTGGGGGTTAACATAGCCTTATTTGTCACCAGAGAAATTCTGTCCTCCTACTCCAACCAACATGGCTCCAGTCCTGGCTCTATCCATCCGTCAACCTCATTAGCTGGTTAGGTAGAAATCAGGGATGTGAGGCTGTGACCCCAGAAAAACACTGTGGCTCAGGGATACTAATTAAGAAAATAAACTCTGGAACTTACATCTTTTCTTTTCTTTCTCTATAGGAACATGTGTATGTTTCTCTGACTCATTTATATGTATTTTCAACATCTTAACCTATTCATGAATTTTCTAAGCAATATGACCTATGTTTTCTAGAAGCAAAAATAAAGGAATCTGAACTCAGAAATTTAAAAATCAAAGTCCATAGTGTCACATGGTTTGTGTCCATTTCTGTGGACCCCAGGAAACAAACTGAGGGTTTCAGAAGGGTAGGGGGTAGGGGGGAAGGGGTAGCCAGGGGATGGGTATTGAAGAGGGCACGTGTTGTGATGAGCCCTGGGTGTTATAAATAACTGATGAATCATTGAACACTACATCAAAAACCAATGATGTACTGTATGGTGGCTGACTTAACATAATAAAAAATGTAAAAAAATATAAATATAAGTTTAAAAAAAACAAAAAAAATGCGTTGTGTCCTCCTGCCCTGTTTATTTTATTGCTGTGCTTTTTTTTTTTGTAATTACAAAAGAAATTGCAAAGAAATGTAATTAGTCCTTAAATTAATCAACATTCCATAAAGTAAAAAATATTCAGTTCCTTCATGGCACTGGCTGCATTTCAAATGTTCATCATCATGGATGGTTCTCTTAGATAGCATTGGTCTACAATGGAAATCCCCTTTTGCCTGCAGCCCACAGCCCTCAATGCCATTCCCCACTTAAATGTATCAGTTAAGGTTTGGTGTAGATTCTCCAGATGTTTTCCTGTGCATTTACAAAAATACTCTATTTTATCATGCTTTACATTCTAATCAGTAGCCTGTCCTTTTCTTGAAAAAATATCTTTCAGACGTCTTTCCATTACACGTCTTAAGTTTTATTTTGGTTTTGTTTGTTTTGTACTGAGCATTTTTTAAAATTTAAATTCAATTAGCCAACACACAGTACGCCATTAGTTTCAGAAGTTCTTGTGGATTTATGATATTCTTTAAACAGCTTCATAGTATTCCACACCACATGGTACCATGCTTTATTTAAACATTTTTTGCCTGGATGAATATTTAGCGTGCTTTCAATTTTTCATTACTTTACCAATGATGAAATGAACAACCTTGTTCAGATATCTGTGACATGTACATTTTCTGTGGAAAATGGTCTTACAAGCTAGGCTCTTTTTAATGCCCTAATGGCCCTTCCCCTTTCTCCCTTGTGTATCGTGTCTATGGTCTTGATCATAGAATCAGGACCCTAAGGATATCTGTCATCCTTTCTTGGACACGTGCCATGAGCATCGCTCTTGACCTTCAGTGAGAACTGCAAGTGTATCCATGTTATAGACCCACAAGTTTATTTGCAGTTACTTAGTACAGCCAAGCTTTGGCCTGGCCTTGGTTAGTATACATTTGGTTGCACTGAGAATCAAATCATATCCTCAAATATCACAGCACCATCTTCAAGATGGGTGTGGAACTCATGTCCCTTAACAGCACTTACCTAACAGTTCAGGAATTTATTGGTTACCTAAAATCCCCCATCCCTTGGGTTCCCCCAACCCATATGATCCTTATACAAATTTTAAAAGGCACCCTTCTGTGAATCAATTTTTTTCTATCAGAAAATTGTATACACACTGGTGTTTGAAAAATAATACCTTACTGAATATTGTCTTAATAAACATATAAATTTGAGACATCTACTTCCTTCATTGTGGCGGTTACATACCAGCACAGCGAATGTGCACAGCCCCATCCCAGACTCCCTCCATCCTGTTCGGGACAAAAGACTCATGAGTATATGCTTTTTTTTTTTTTTTTTTAGATTTTTATTATTTATTCAACAGAGATATAAAGAGCACAAGTAGGCAGAGCGGCAGGCAGAGGGAGAGGGAGAAGCAGGCTCCCTGTTCAGTGGAGAGACTGATGTGGGGCTCGATCCCAGGACCCTGGGATCATGACCTGAGCCGAAGGCAATCGCTTAACAGACTGAGCCACCCAGGTGCACCATGAGTATGTGCTTTAACTTTCTTCTTCCTACTTGTTTCTACCAGCATCTCCATGTCTTTAGCACAACCCTCGTTTTAATTCACTCCTTCTTGAGGCTTCTCTTAGATTACCATAATAGCCAACTAATTAATATCCCTGGCCTCCAAATACCATCCTTCTGCCCATTTTCTACCACACTGCTGCCCCGGGGATGTGTCTAAAATGCCAGTTTGCCCTTGCCAGCATGGTGCTACCTTCTACACAGCTCTTCAGGAACTTAACATCAGTTCCCACCACCCGCTTCCCCAGGCCACCTCGAATCCCACAGCATTTCCAGACAGCACCACACCTGCTCAGCCTGTTCCCTTTGCCTGGATACCGATCCTTCAAAACCCCACTTAAGCATCACATCTTCACAGAAATTTTACCTGATATCTGCCCCCTACAGGATTATATGTCTCTTTCCCTTTCTCCTCCCCAAACCCTTCCTCTGTACAAAGTTGCCATGATGCTACACTTAGTTAACAATTTCTGGACATTTCCTTGAATTTCCTTTCCTAGCAGTCAATGAACCGTTGTAGTCTACAATGCATTTCTTGATTTGCTGCAGCAATTGCTTCAAAGTAGATGCAAAGTGAATGGCTCCCGAACTGAGCAGCTCTGAGGTAAAGGATGTCCTCATCTCCCCATTGGCCAGGCCCAAAGGTGAGCAGGTGTGAATGTCTGCAACTCCCACAATGCACACTGTCACCAGGCCCTTTCTCTCTCAGCATCACAGGTTCTTACTTGTTTTCAGTGACGATGACACATAACTGAAAGATCTGACTCCTCTGGGCCTCCCGGGAAATCTCAGATTCTTTTACTTGGCTGCTTCTCCAAGCTTATTCACGCATATTTTCTTGGGCTACCCGAAGCCTCTCTCTCTTGCGGAGTATCAGAACTCACTTCTCATACGCTGGGCCTGCCTTACCTTACTGTAACAACAGTAAGAAAGATGAATTTTCCAAAATGAGGCTAGCCAGTGAACTTTGACGTTAGACCAATCCCATGACTCTCAGAGGCGCTGAGTCTGTTATGATCCCTCAAGTGTAGCAATGCTATGCTTTAAAAGGGAAAGGATGTGGTAGTCGCTTGGTAGGAGGTTCTTTTCTTCGAGATGGAACTTCCAACCTTGGAAAGCTTGTTGGGGGGAGGGGGGGTCAAGAGAGGCAAGGCTCGTTAAGATCCTTACCACAACTACACATATTTATTAAAACTCAAGAAAGTTGATACCAGTTTTGCCCAGTTGCCCTCTACGTGAGGTAAAGCTAAAATAAGGGTGGGCCTTTGCTTCTAGGCAGATGAATTCCCCAATATTGATGCTTTCCATGTCAGCACTGATTGGATGACATTCAATCTGTTTAATGTTGGAATCCATGTGAAAGAGTAAAAGAGAAAATTAGCAAAAGTGAGAAAAAAATGCCTCAACCAATGAATCTTTTGGGAAAGAGGAGTGAGGCCCCTTACAGGGTATATATGTCTCACTCCAGTCCAGGCACCTCTATGTTTTAAATGCACAGAGTCACCTGGATTTTGTTAAAATGTTGGGGCTCTAAAGAAGGAGTTCTCAAAGTGAAGTTTTTGGTCCGCTGGTGGGCTATAAAGTCTAGGGTCTTCCAGAAGGTCCAAGAACTCCCTCAAAATTTCGGAATTTATTGTGTGCTGTTTATATGCAGATGACATGAAATCCCACTGGATGTGGGTAGCTGGCTATTAAATGAGTTACGAAGAGCCACTACCATGTGATATTGATAAACTAAAATTAGCACGCTAAGGGAGCTTCCTCTTAGACTTTAATCCAGTATGGTGCCAGGAAGTCTGGCTGCTACAAAAAGCTTTGCAAGGCTGTGAAGCCCCTACCATTTAGGTTTGCAAGCAGATGGTTAGAATTCCCAGAGTTTCCAGGAAGTAAGCTTAGTTATCCGTGTATCATTAGTGACTTATTGAGTTGTCCTTGGTTTTTAATTGCTATTAAGTTTGTATTAATATTTTACTTTTGTTGATTGCTACCTTCGTGCATAATTGCTTTGCTTTACTATTTTGGCTGCTATTACGGGGGTGCTGTTTGCCCACGTACCTTGGGAACCCCTTGCTGCCTTGACAAAGCACAGGCCCACAGGTGAAGGGCGAAGGCAAAAGCTAAGATTTGTTAAGACTCATTCATACCCGGAAAATCTTCTAAGCACTTTAAACTCTGGACAATTGTATTTTTGTTCCTCAGACCCATTGGATCCTTTTAGATCAACTGTCTTTTTAAAACATTCTATAACTTGAAACGGTGTACTTATTTTCTCCCCCTACATTTATTTTGAACAGAGTTGACTATAAGTTAATGAAATAGCACAGTAAACCTACATATAGTAATCACTTAAAAGAGTTGTAAACATTTTGATATATTTCATTTGTGCATGTGTGATTTGATGAATTGTTTAAGGGTAAATGTCCCACAGAATGAGACTTTACTATAAAATCCTTCCCTATGTACCTTCTAGGAAGAAAAACATAGCCACAGTGCCATCATGACATCTAAGAATAATAAAGTTTCATGATAGGGAACCTGGGCAGCTCAGTTGGTTAAGTATCTGCCTTCGGCTCAGGTCATGATCCCAAGGTCCTGAGATCCAGCCCCACATTGGGCTTCCTGCTCAGCTGGAAGCCTGCTTCTCCCTCTTCCTCTGCCTGCTGCTCCCCCTGCTTGTGCTCTCTCTCTATCAAATAAAATCTTTTTAAAAATTGACTTTATAAAAAGACAGTAAGCCAGCTGATTATAGATTGTGCTTTGTTTTAGATTTGCTTTATTGCTTTCACGAGGTATTGTTTATCTCTCTCTCCCATCCCCTGTATTTTTTTTAAAGCTAGAAATGAGATACAGACTGATTAGGTTTATGTTAAGAGTTTTTGAAAGATCACTCCATAGATAATGGGTATTTTGTTATAGATCACATATGTCAAGTGGTCCTTTTACTGAGGAAGGTGTTTCATGTGTTAATTTTGTTAATGTGGTAACTGCTGGGTATTCATCCTGGCAGTATGTTTTTCCTTTTATAATTAATAAGTACTCTCTAGGATAATTGTATTTGTTTCTATGGTGCCTGTAACAATTTATCACAAGTTTAGTCCCCAAAAAACAACACAAATTGTTATTTACAGTTCTGTAGTTAGAAGTCCAACATGGATCTCACTGGACAAAAATCAGTGTGTGGATAGGGCTTCCTTTCTTGAGGTTTCAAGGGAGAGCCTCTTTCCTCGAATCTTCCATCATCCAGAAGGCACCCGCATTTCCTGGTTCATCACCATCTTCCCGCATCTTCATAGCCAGCAAGAGTTGGTCAAGCTCTTCTCAAGTCACATTTCTCTTACCTTCCCTCTACCCTCCCTGTTCTATTTTTTTTTAAAGATTTTATTTATTTATTTGACAGAGAGAGTGAGATCACAAGTAGGCAGAGAGGCAAGCGGACAGAGAGGGGAAAGTAGGCTCCTTGGTGAGCAGAGAGCCCAATTCGGGGTTGGACCTCAGGACCCTGAGATCATGACCTGAGCCGAAGGCAGAGGCTTAACCCACGGAGCCACTCAGGCGCCCCTCCCTGTTCTATTTTTAAAGACCTAGGATAAAACTGGTGCTATTCACATAGCCCAGTGTAATTCTGATACTATAAAGTCAGATGTACGGCAACTTTAATTCTACCTGCAACCATTATTTGCTTTTGCTGTATAACCTAACGTATTTACACTGCAGGGATTCAGACATAGACATCCTTGAAGTAGCCATTATTCTACAAATGTAATACTTTGGTATTGTTAAAATACTTATTCTCAATCAGTCTTTTATTTTATGATTTTAACCTCCATTGATAATCCTTGGGGATATCAGTAACTGGGGATGCAAACATTGGGAGATGCAAACTGGTGATCTTCTAGTTATATTATTCTTTCTACCATTATTAGCTAACATTGTTCTCTAAAGAAGAGCTGCGTACTTCCTCCCTTATATATTTGCTATTCATTTTTAATGCTCCTACGGGCTCAGGTTTTTAATGTATTATAATAAAGTATAAAAATCATCATCATTTTTCTTTTTGATGTACCAAATTTGGCCAGTGGGAGTTCCTTAACTCCAGATTTTATGTCCTTTTAACGTATTTCTTTATTTTCTTTCATAACCACGTGTAGCATATAGTCTCACCTTGTACTTTTTCTGAACAAAAAATGAAAATAGCTATTTCTCTAAGAGGACTCTCCCTCATCATTTTATCCAAAGATAGCAGTGGTACTTAGAAACCAGGATCTGAGTGCTATATGTCTTCCCTGCTAGTGGAACATCTTGTTTCTAGGATATAATGATGGGCATGATAGACAGATAGATACACATATGGATACATACATAGATAAAAATAAAAACACAGTCATATATAAATTGTGAGTTTGTTTTGATATTTCCTATACAAACTTAATACTATAGACTTTTACTTAAATTTTGTTTTTAATTCTAACATTTTCCTTACAGTGAAATTCTTGGATCCCACTCCTACAATATAGAAAAAATAGAGTTTCAAAATTACAATAAAGATAACTAGCAGCAATATTCCTTCTGTATGAATTTAAAATTTGTTTGCAGTGTTTTCTGCTCCTAGAACACATGTCACACATGAACAAAGGGTGTATCAGAGTAGTGCCCAAATTTACTTGAAATAAGTATTTTCTCCATGTTCTAGTTTCATCTTCATTAAAAGTTCAGTTTCTTTCTATTTTATTCCATGTTAAGTTGAATTTTTTTTTCCTTTGGACTTGGTGTCATTCTTTAAATATGTAAATATTTGCATCACTGAAAGTCAAACCTAAAAGATGTAAGCATCAACTCTTTCATTCATATCTTCTCCACCCTATTCCCCACACACTGCCTTCTGAGAACCTTCTTGAATCATTTCTGATTATCCGTCAAATATTTCTCTTTGGAAAAATAAGCAAACACATATGCCTCTTGTTATTTCTTGTTAAGAGTATACTTTAAGGGCACTGGGTGGCTCAGTCAGTTAAGCATCTGACTCTTGATTTCAGCTCAGGTCATGATCTCAGGGTCCTGGGACTGAGCCCCACATCGGGCTCTATATTAGTATGGAGTCTGCCTGAGATTTTCTCCCTCTGTTTCTCTCTTCCCCTACCCTCTACTCATAGGTGCTTTCTCTCAGATAAATAAGTAAATAAATATATAAATATATATAAATATATATATATGTGTGTGTGTGTGTGTGTGTGTATATATATATATATATATATATATATATATATATATTTCTTTTTTTTTTAAGAGTATGGTTTGTTTTTGCTTTTTCATCTAAAAATATTTCCTGAGGGATGCCTGGATGGCTCAGTCAGTTAAGTGTCTGCCTTTTGGCTCAGATCATGATCCTAGGGTCCTGGGATCATGTCCCACATCGGGCTCCTTAATCAGCAAGGAACCTGCTTCTCCCTCTGCCCTACCATTCTCCCTGCTTGTACTCTCTCTCTCTCTGACAAATAAATAAATAAAATCATTAAAATAAAATAAAATAAATAAGAATATTTTTTGAAAATACAGAGTGGATTATTTTGTCTTGAACATACACAGATTATCTAACCCCCCCTAAGGTAGTTATGATTACTGTTAGCATTTTGTAGATGAGAAAACTGAAGCTCACAGCATGTAGGTAGTTGAGGTTAGATGTGGACCTAAGCACTCTTCTTTCTGAATCCAATCTTTTAGCCCCACTCTATAAGCATCTGGCACAGGTATGCATCCTTTGATCTTTTATCCTCCCCTGTGATGCTACTGCTAAGATTTCTTCTTTTCTTCTCTTTTTCCTTTCCTTTTCTTTTTTTCTTCCCTTTCTTCTTTCGTGTGTGTGTGTGTGTGTGTGTGTGTGTATTCTTGAATTTAAAAAATTTAGTCTGGGAGCGCCTAAGTGGTTCAGTCTGTTAGGCGTCTGACTTTTGGTTTCAGCTTAGGTCATGATCTCATGGGTCGTGGGATCAAGCCCCACACGGGGCTCCATGCTCAGCAGAGAGTCTGCTTGAAGATTCTCTCCCTTTGCTCCACCTCCCCTCTCAAAATAAAATAAATACATCTTTAAAAATTTGAGTCTGAAATGCCTAATTATTATTAGAAGTTCATGAATGTGGTCTGATTATTTTATCTTATTAGCACATATATTAGAATGATAACCATTGATTTTCAGAGTTAGAAGGGAACTTTGAAATAACTCAGCCCAACATTTCCTTCTCATGGGATAAGACAGTTGAACACAGAGGTGAAAAAACACTAATCCAATGTCAAATAGTTAGTGCCAAACACTATCAGCTTTAATCTCCTAAGTACTAACCTAAAGTTGTTTTTTTACTATAATACAAATTCGATTGGTCAAACATGGGCAGCCACAGATAGCCAAATTCCACAATAATGCAGAGCTCAAGAAAACTGGGTACCAATGCATTTTGTGTTAAGCCCTTGAGCAGTGAATCTAATCATCCCAAATAGTATCACAATCTTCTTCCCACCATTTCAGCAGCAAACATTTTTTTTAAAGATTTTATTTATTTATTTGAGAGAGAGGCAGTGAGAGAGCATGAGCAAGGAGAAGGTCAGAGGGAGAGCAGACTCCCCGTGGAGCTGGGAGCCCGATGTGGGACTCGATCCGGGGTCTCTGGGATCATGACCTGAGCCGAAGGCAGTCGTCCAACCAACTGAGCCACCCTGGCGTCCCCAGCAGCAAACATTTGACTACTTTCTGAAGAGTGCAGAAAAATCCTCTGATGGAATATCTATGTATTCATCGCTGGCAAAGAACTTCAGTACAATGAGTTGTTAGAAAGCACAGAACCAACAGAAGGCTTAGTAGCTACATTTCAAAAATAGAGCCAAGCTAGGATACACTCCCAAGAGCATGGCTCTAAAGGGCTAGCCTGCCATAATTTGGAAAGAAACACATTTTTGTACTGCTGTAGAATGTGTGCATTATGTTGTCTAGGGGTATAGCCGGAGGTCTCACTTCTAAGTACTTAAGAGGAGGTTTCCAACCACTCAGCCTCACTCCCCAGTGTCCCAGGAGCAAGTGTTAACAGGGCAGTCATACATGTGGCTCATTGATATAGCATCTTATATCTCCAGAGTGGTAGGAAAGCCGTTGCTGGGAGAACAGAATCAAGAATGTGACAGCTGCTGTGAGTGCTTTCCTCGTAACACTGGGAGCTGGAAATGATTATCAGGTCAAGCGTTATGGTGGAATGAAACCATTGACTCAGTTCTGGATTATTCGCCTGGCCAGTGATTCTTTCTCTTTTGGAAGGCTTTTCTGCCCTGGTAGAAAGTCTGGTCTTGATGGGGTTGTCTTTCTTTGTGTTTTTCATATAACCAATTGTCTCCCTTTTCTTTCAATTTTTCATCTAAAAGAAACCAAACAACAAAAACAAACAAACAAACAAAGAATGAGCTGGTCAGGTTCACAGTGAACATCACTTGAATGTGCTGTTGGCTTATTTTCATGGTTGTATTTGTGATGCACTTTCTAAATGTTTAATACAATGTGGCAATGTTCTGGGAGTAGGATCACATGGCTCTTATAAAAGCTCTCAGGCTGAAAAGATATTTTGATGAGTCACAGAACAATCTCAAAAATGGTAATATTGAGAGTACCCTCTGCCTCTGTTCCTTCTTTCTCCACCTTCTGATCCTTCCTCTGACTTTTAACAACCGACGTGAGTCCCTAGTGGCTGGTGGTTCAAATCAAAGGCCTCGGATGTTCTATCTGGCTCTTTTCTGAAATCCATGCAGATGGAGTCCTGAATGCTTTTTATCAGAATTTGACAAAGATACATCAACCTGGGGTACAGCTCTTCAGGCCTATAATGAAATTGTCTGAGAAACAGGAACCAAAGAAAAATGAGACTAGCCTCGATTCCTCGACGGATTATCTGATGGACTGACTTTTTGTTGATTAGTTTCATTGTAAAGAATAAAAGAAAAATCCCCATGTCATTTGGGTTTGGGAAATCACCAGCCCAATTTCCGATGAAGTGAAGAGTCAAAAAGGAGAATGTGATGCTCACTAACCAGGTAGGTTAATCCAATCCCTTCATAGAACATAATAATAGAAACAAATAAAGCATGAGTGCCTTTGTGTGAGAGTAAGGATTATTGCCATCATAGACCCTAGTGAAAAGAGTCATAACCAATCACTTCATAGAACATAATACCCCCAAATTAATCTACATGGTAGAAAATGTTGTTACAACCTTATACCCATAGAATTCTAAGAGGCCTGGAGAGCTTCAAAGAGGAGTAAAATTAGCTCAGAGAGGAGACACAACTGTCTTATGATTCTAAAGAGAATTTTGGAAATGTTTACCAAATTCAGAACATTGAAACATTTTGATAAAAACAAAGTCAATTAAACTATGGTTCATATTTCTGATGAAAAATCAATTCACTCCTTTTTAATGCATATTCCTTGAGAATCCTCATATATATGTATATATACACATAAATATATATGATATATTTATATATATTTGTGTGTATAATATTTTGATAAGAGATATATTTACATATATAAATACATGCATTTAATGTGTATATATACACATTAAATGCATGTATATATGTATATAACATATATATACACACATTAAATGCATGTATTTTTTAAGAAGAAAAACAATAACATAAAATAATTCTACTCTCCTGCTTTATCCACTAATCTATCATTTGTTAAACAAATGCTTACATGGCTTTTACCTTGTGCCAGGTATGGTCCTAAGTGTGTTTCAGAAATGGGCTCATAATCCTCACAATGGCTTGATATACTGGATACAATTCTTGTCTCTATTTTAGACGTGAGAAAGGCTGAGTCACAGAGAGGTTATATAACTTGTCCAAGTCCACAGAGCTAGTAATATTTGTGTTTTGAAGAGCGTCTTCTCCAAATATGATACACAAGAAAATTGTTCAACCCCTTCTCTTTATCTAATCACATCTACAAACTCGATTTCTTCTGCCAGCCCCCTTACTCTGGGCCTGGGGTAGAAGGTAGCCCTTCCTATCAAGCTACCTTTGTCCTCCTGGATGGCTAGTTTTTTCTTTCTTTCTTCTTTTTGTCAAAGATTTTATTTATTTATTTGAGTGATAACAAGAGAGAGAAAGAGCACAAGCAGGGGGAGGGGCAGAGGAGAAGGATAAGCAGACCACCTGTTGAGCAGGGAGCTGGAGGCAGGGCTCAATCCCAGGACCACGAGATCATGACCTGAGCCAAAGTAAGATGCTTAACCAACTGAGGCAGCCAGGCGCCCCAATAGTCTTGATTTCTTATTGTAGATATTCTATGAATGTTCTAGGTTTGTTAACAAACAAGCAATCAAACAAGACAGAAAACTCACAGTTACAGAATATCTGGGAAAAAACTTGGTTGTGGCAGGACGAGAAAAGTACAACATGGGAGTTAATTGTAAGCGATTATCTCAGGGAGGACAAGTTTAAAGAAAGGCTCATTCCCGTCTCTTTCTGACTCATAAGTTTTATGGAATCACTGGGTGCAATAACCTATTGGCTTTTTATTCTGGAGGCCTCCACTCTCTATCATCAAGTTAACCGAACCATGGAGAGTGCTGAACTCTGGTCTCAGACATGGCGCTCTCACTGACACACGTACCCGCACGTACACCTTCTGACTGTAATATTAAGTCAACTCAGCTATTTGTGCACCAAAAAGCTTCAGGCCATCCCGTATTGAATCATTATTGAAGAACCAGAATTTTCATCCCATAATAATGAAAACGATCAACACGGCAATCCAAATGGCAGTAGTATTGCCAACTGATTGCTTATTAGGTTTCAGGCACTATGTTTTCCAGGTACTTAGCTTACCTCTTTGAGTTACTACCATCCTTGTATATCATGTGTTTTGACTGCATTTCACTAATGAGGAAATCAAAGCCCAAAGTGGTAAATGAACTTGCTCAAGTCACAGAGCTAATAAGTGACAGACCTGTGTTCGGTTCTGTCAGAGACCAGACTGGTATGTACCGTATCAAGGTCTTTAGACATTAGTATGCCTTGATATCGCAAGTACCTCAAAGGGAGGATAGGCATGTTATCTGAGGACCTCACTTTGTGCTCTGTTAGATATTCTCTGATTCTTACCTTCATCTTTAAAAATTATTACTCACTGGAATCTACAAATCCAAGATAAAAAAAAAATCACTTCTCCTGTTCACCCAGTTTCTGCCTGATTGTGTATATTCACCTCATTTCAGTCAGGAGCCAGGTTTTATTTATTTACTTATTTTATTTTTATTTTTTGAAGATTTTATGTATTTTTCAGAGAGAGAGTGCACAAGTAGGGAGAGCAGCAGGCAGAGGAAGAAGCAGGCGCCCTCTGAGCAGGGAGCCCAATATGGGGCTCGATCCCAGGACCCCAGGATCATGACCTGAGCCAAAGGCAGATGCTTAACTGACTAAGCCACCCACGCTTCCCTAAGAGCCAGATTTTAAAGGCTATACTAAAATCCAACTGAATTTTGAGTTAGGAAAGAATGTAGAGTGTTTTGCTCAAGACATTTGTTATAAACCAATAGCAGGATAGTGCAAAGGAAGAATGTGGGTATTATAAAATAACTACTTCCCTGGTGATTAAAGACACTGGCGATCTGTTGTTCCTTCTGCTCTCCCAGGGGGATGACTGTATGTCCCTGATGGTGTTGGAAAAAAACTGAGAGAAATCACACATCCTTTTCCAAACTGGAACCACATGCTAATAGAATAGATTAATCTATGTAGCTCTTTAGCTAATCACCTTGCATTTGCCTGTTTGCATGGCTTCAGCGCTTTTGGTGGAATGGGTGAAGCTGTGAAAATCTGCCATCTCACTGAGAGGTAGAAAGATCTGCAAAGCACAGACTCTAGGACTTCCACAGTGAGCTCTTCAAAAGATCAAAATGTGTCCTTACTTTATGCACTTGGAGCTGATTTCAAGAGGCAAGGGGAAAACAACACAAAAGGCATCCCTTTTATAACTGGAAGGGCTTATTGCCAATTAAAATTAACAAAACAATCTTTGACATTCTGTTCTTACACTAACACCTGCATCAGTAACATTTACCAAGCCTGAATCTTACCTGGCACATGGTTGGTGTCACCACATATAAAGGAACTATTATCTTCTGAGAGTTTTTCACTTTCTTTCCCAGACTCAAC
The DNA here is from genome assembly GCA_004024625.1 of Mellivora capensis. Taxonomy (NCBI): domain Eukaryota; kingdom Metazoa; phylum Chordata; class Mammalia; order Carnivora; family Mustelidae; genus Mellivora; species Mellivora capensis. The sequence goes on along the minus strand of PISX010002365.1, from coordinate 134,105 downwards.
ACAGGGATGCCAAATCCCTTAGTACGTGGATACCAATATATTATTTATGTTTACAAATGAGCTTGTTCCATCTTCCAAGCTTAAGTGCTACAAAGACGCTGATTTCCAACAATGCTTGGAAAATCTAAGCAAGTTGACTACCCCCAGAGACCTGAATCCATACTGATTCAGCATTTTACATGATGGCTCATATGTAAGTTTCAGAAACCAGTATTCACTCCAGAAGCTAGTGAGAAAAGTCACCTCCAAAGGGTACAGTTTCAATTGTGCATCATTGAAGAGAATAACCATGGACTTCATTCCAACCTGTAAATTCTAAACCTAACACTACACATTGATTTGGTTGAGGGAAGCTAAAATTTACAAGTCAGAGGGCCAATAACACCCAGTCAACCCCAGTAACAGGAACATCTGAAATTTTCATTGGCATGGGCATTAAGAAGTTACATGCTTTGCCAAACCTATTTTGCCTTCATTGTAACAAGGCGGCATTGATTAATCACCAAAAGACTGTGTAAGTATGTCAGCTGCAGGTGTATTTGGTGTGATCAGTGTCACAGAAATAATGTCCAGGAGTTCACAAGCCACTTTCTAATAACGAGGGAGGCAGATTCCTGGCCCTAATGCTCAGGCATCAATGCCATCTGCATTGTCACAGCCAAGTGCCTGGAATGTTGGACTCTTGATTCCATATTTATCACCATGATACAGAGGTCACTGTCAATTTTGGAAATAATTAAACAGGGAAGATTATTTGCAAGCAACTCTTGGCAGAGAAAACGGGTGCCTGCAGTGATCTTTGTTAGGGAGGTAGAACAGATAACATGGGTGGGGGGGGGGAACAGGGTTGGGTTAAACTGAATGTTGGTTTTGCAGAATTTTGGCAGGGTATTACAAGAGGCAGAATTTAAAGTATGTAACTCTGTATGGCCAGGCAGAGTTTGAGAGAAAACCCTGGAATAGATGGTGGGTTCTTAATTATGCCTGGTTAGTTATGCTTTCAGTTAACTATTTGTTTTCCTTATCTACATCATTAAGAGGATTCTGTCCCCACAGCCACAACTCTTCATAAAGCTAGACATTAACAATCATCCCTTTCCAGGGTAACGTCATCCCCTGATGCCCGGTCCACCTTCCTTGAGTATAAGCAGAAATGTGTTAGGACTCGGGGCATGACAAGGCTGAAATGAACAGAACCAGACCTTGTTCATTCCCTCTGGCTCAGGCTTTTTTTTTTAAAGATTTTATCCACCCATTTGACAGGCAGAGATCACAAGCAGGCAGAGAGGCAGGCACAGAGAGAGAGAGAGGCAGGCTCCCTGCTGAGCAGAAAGCCTGATTCGGGGCTTGATCCCAGGACCCTGGAATCATGACCTGAGCCGAAGGCAGAGGCTTTAACCCACTGAGCCACCCAGGCCCCCCAAGATGCCATTTTCTTACTACCTACCTGGGCACAGTCCTTACATCAAGACACAGACCTTGTCACTGATGTTTATAATCCACAGAAAAGACAGGATGTCACTATCTTCCCCCAATACAACATTCAAATAAAGATGACTTTCATGTAGGACCAGACCCTAAGAATATCCAGAACTACTCAGAGCTATCACTAATTGTTCCTATTTTTCATCTGGAGAGCTTGGCAGGTTCGTGACACTATAGCAAAAGTCTTCCCACTAGGACCTTGCCAATTTCAGCTTTAATTCCATCAGCAAACAACTTTGACTGTGTTGGGAAAATTCCATTAATCATTCATGTTCTGTGAAGAATGATACACAAAGGAGCTGACAGCATCAGGCAGCAAGTTTCCATTTGTTTGGTAATTAAGAACTCCAGGCCATCTAATGGTGCCGAGATGCAAATTCGATGCCCGGTTGGAGCCACCAGAATGAGCTGAAAGGAATTCACTTGCACTTATACCCCTGATGTCCAGTGATTTGATGGATCTTTCCCTCTCCTATTAGGTGAGCAGCAGGCATATTGCTGGAAGCTGAAATGATACAGAAATGCTACAGAAGCCGGAGCTTCTTTTAAGAAGATATCAACTCTTTGGGACACACCCTTTTTCAAACCTGTTTCTAAATTCTGTTTTAATTATACAAATACATAAATGCACATTTTCCCTGAATCAAAGTTGTATGTCACCCAAATACAATGAGAATGGCACTTTGATTTAAAATTTGATTTAAAATTTGAGGGGCACCTGGGTGGGTCAGTCAGTTCAGTGACTGACTCTTGGCTTGGCTCAAGTCAGGATCTCAGGGTCGTGAGCCCTTTCCCTCTGCCCCTCTCTCTCTATCTAATAAATGAATAATCTTTAACAAAAATAAAATTCTAATGGGATTTTCTTTTCCTGTATAAGAACCTTATCATTCAGCAGAACAGAGATCCAGAAAACTTTGGCACTGAGAACCTTCTATGAAACAGGGTCCTTTTTCCCCCCCTCTATATCTGAGTTGTGCATTACTACATCTATTTTGAAATACCAGGCACAATTTAATAATTAAAATTTACAAGGAATTCAGCCAGAGCATTAGGAGAGGCTGTGAAATTAATCCTCTTCTAGACCAGAGATTGCTAGTGGGTCTCTACTGGTTTCTTATATCATCAGAGAAGCATACCCACAAGGTCACACTTACAAATCCAGATGGCATTCAAATGGCCCAGGAACTCTGTCATCGTTTGCTACTCTCCTCTTTCTTCTTCTATCATCAAAATGCCTTCTTGAAATATCTAACTCTACTTCACAGGAAGTTGAAGGGAGAGAGTCCAGCCAGATGCAACTCACATGTTTATGGCAATAAAATGAAACATTCTTACAGACCTTTTCAGTGTTTTTCCTTGGCCTTTCAGTGTTTTTCCTTGGCCTTACTTACTTACTTTCCTTGGTCTTCCAGTTACATGGTCTTCCAATATGGCACTTTCAGCCTACATGGGCTGAAAAAAAAGTAGAATCTTGGGACTTCTTTTAACAGATCTGCTTCCACCTTTAGCCTCTATATACTAGAATTTCCAGTTGGTCTCCTGGCTTTTCTTTATGTAAAATATTTTCATCTACAGGTCAAGATGTACGTAAAATTTAGGTTTCAATTGGGAATTGATAGTAGGCACTGTTTTTTTTTAATGCAAAACTATAAGGAATTCTAGTTCCTTAATATTCATGTCTTTCTTATAGTTGTGTGGATGATATGCCCTGCATTTCATATTCTTTCTCGGATACTTTTTTCCAGAACTTTGCTGATTTTATGAACCTTGACAGTAAGAAAACATCCTTCAAGGATTGTAAACAACTTTTGCTCAGAGGCCTTATCCCTAGTTAGAGTCATTTGTTAAGTGATATCAATTAAATATGCCTAAAATAAATTTAATGTAAAACATCATGGGAAAAAATAATACTGTCTCATGTTCTCATCTCCCTTTCAATACAAAAGGTGTTTATAAGAATGCATGATATTCTTCTACACAGTTTAAATATTTTAAGGCACTTTTTTCTGTTTTCTTAAATACACAGGCTACATTGACTATGCATGTTTAAATTTCCATTTTTGCCTTTAGAGATACAAAAAAGGTCACACAAATAACAAATTGTTATATTTATGTGTCTCCGATATCACATTTGTGGTTTCTTTTTAAAAGAAGATAAAGCAGTTTCTGTGATACCTTAGCACCAGGGGAGGTCTTCACGTGTTTCACTCATACAAATTGATGATTTGTGTATGTCCATTTTGGAAGCCTTATGAAATGGTTAGAAATAGTAATGCTCTTAAGTTAGAACCCCTTGACTCAATTTTCCCTCCAACTTTCTAGAGATCTCGGGACGTGAAAGAAGGATGGGGACTGGGAGGAGAACAAGGAAGGAGGAAAAAGACAGGCTTCCATATTAACACTCATCCTCGTGGCGTCTTCACTGCCACAAACAGAATGCTTTTTGTTTCATTTCCCTCCTCTATCTGGCCTCAGAAATGTCAGACTCTCACTTCTCAATCTTAGATCACAGTTTCCTATCTTTTCAGCTCTTTCTTACTTTAGACCCTCACCTATTTTTCATCTTTACCAAGACTTCTAATACCTGATTCCTGCGCTAACTTTGTTCATCAGAACCACACTCAACCTAGAATTCTATGGATATTCTTACCCAGAATATCATTGAACCAACATTGCCCACTGCTGCACCCTCTCCACCTTCTGATACAGCTGTGGCAGGATTTCTGGGTGTGGGACCGGTGCAGTTACACAAGACTACATGCTCAGAAAGTGGTCCCTCACTTGGGTTTTATTGTTCTCCTATCACCATCTTGAAAAGCTAATAGTCGACCTTGACATTTGTGTTTTGTGGGTGAAGTCCAACGGGACAATGAAGCACATGTCAGGTGTTTAGAGGCTCTGCTCCTGTGTGGACCCACCTATACCTACCTCCTCACTTCGCTGGTATATAATCTCCTACCTGCCTATTTCCCAACACCTGCCCAGCAACTACTGCTGCCCTTCTCCCCAGAGGGTCCAGGGTAGTGGATAGGGGAGGGGATTGGCACATGCTCCCTGTACCCCAAGTCCTGGTGTAGGGGCCCTTAGGACCCATGAACATCTGCTTTCTCCCCACAGATATCCTGGAGCCAGGAGGAGCACCGTGACATTAAATAGCCAAGGAAAAGTACTATAAGAGGAAAGGAGAGAGGCTGTGGAAGAAAGGGAAACACTTTTCCTGATATTTGAACATGGGGTTCCATATTGTTCCATATTTGTACCATGTCCTGCAAATTAGGTAGCCAGCCCTGGCCCCAGCCTTCCAGCAGAAGGCCAGTATTGGACATTCTCAAGGCAAGGACTTGCGGGTGACTTAAAGAAGCTGGGAGCTCTCCCTGGTCAACAGTCAGCAAAACACAGGACCTCAGCCCCACAGCCCCAGGAGATGAATTCTACCAGCATCCAGTGAGCTGGGACAAGGCCCCCAGCCCTGGATGTGAATGGCAGCTCCAACAGTCCCTGTGATGGTGGCTTTATGAGACCCTGAGCAGAGGATTCTTTCAACCTTCCACCTGAATTTATGAACTGTACCAGTGTTAGCTGCCACATTCATGGTTTTGTTTGTTTGTTTGTTTTTACACAGTGATAGAAAACTAACACACACGAGAAGCTCCTCAATGTCAGCATCTAAGTTTTTGTCATTTTTGTCCCCAAGTTTTCTTCACCATCCCCAACATCTATTAAAGTGCTCAGTGCTTAGCCCTTTGTCTTTCCTTTGACTCATTTATTTATTCAAGGAAAGTAATTCTGATTCATCATTTTAAATGTCATTACAAATAGCATTATCATTATTATTATATTGTTTTTATAAACTTTAAGAGGCCAAACAGAGGCATTCTTTTCCTGGTGCTTCACACCCTGCTCTCTAATCTTGCCTCTGCACATGAATAAGGCCCTTTTCCCACATTGCCCTGCACCTTTCAAGATGAAGCTTATGCTCTCTTCTCAGAAAAACTGACTGTGGCTTCCAGAAGCTTATATCTCAGGAAATTGTTATTCATAAAGTGCTTTGAAATCTTCGGCACAACAGGATACAAAGAGCAAAGTGTCTGCTGATGTACACATATTGAAAACATATGGCCATGCTATAGACCTAAATATCTCAGACCCACAAATAATGCACAAGGCAGCATTTAATTTCCTGGTGGAAAGACTTTCCATTATTTTCTTCCTCAAACTCCCAGTTCTGTCAAGGTAAAGAATAAACACAATTTTCCTAGACAAGCAAAATATAAAGAGCCAAAGCCATTATTCTAGACCATTTGGAATCACAATGTAGATAAATATATAAACTCATAAGACCTTTGGAATAATGGGGAACTGTGGTTAACAATTGATGTTTCTGACTATTAGAAAAATAACTTGGTATAGTCAAGGACCAAGCTCATGGCAGATTCTCATAGTAAATCTTGTCAAAAAAATTTTTTTTAAGTTTTTTTTTTTTTTTTTTAGATTTTGGTAAAATACCCATAACATAAAATTTCAATTTTAACAATTTTTTGTGTACAGTTCAAGAAGTTGTAAGTACGTTCATACTGTTGTGCAATCAATCTCCAGAATTTTTTCATCTTACAAAACTGAAACTCTGTATCTGTTAAACAACTCTCCAACCCCCTTCCCCTCAGCCTCCAGCAACCACCATTCTACTTTCCATTTCTATGAATTCAACTACTCTAGATATAGTATTTGTTTTCTTTATCCATTTATTCATTGATGGATGCTGGGGCGACTTTCACCTCTTGTGTATTGTGAATAATGCTCCTAAGAACATGGATGTATGAATATCTCTTTGGGACCCAATATTCAATTCTTTGGGATATATATACAAAAAGTGGAATTACTAGGTCATATGGTAATTCTATTTTTAATTCTTTGAGGAACTGCCATACCATTTTTTCATAGTGGCTGCACCATTTTGTATTCTCACTGTGTTTGTCAGCTTGGACCTGACCACTGATTAGGTGGTTTGAACAATAGAAATTTATTTTCTCACTGTTCTAAAGGCTGGGAATTCCAAGATAAGTGTGTTAGCTCACCTCATTTCTGCTGAGAGCTCTCTTTCCAGCTTATAGATGGCTACCCTTTCTCTGTGTCTTCATATGGAAAGTAGAGAAGAAAAGAGAGAGAGAGGATGAGAGAGAGGAGGAAAAAAAGGGAGAATGGTGGGTAGGGAGATCTTCCTCTTCTTATATAACTTGCAATCCTATTGGGTTTGGGTCTACCCTCATGAGCTCATTTAAATTAATTATTTCTAAAAACCCTATTTCCAAATACAGTCAAACTGGGGGTTAGGGCTTCATCATATGAACTGGAAGGAGACACAATTCAGTCCATAGCACTTACCAGTTTTTCATTCTGCTTCTCACTGATCTGACACATTTTTTTTTTTTTTGTAGTAATTCCATGCTACACAGAGTGCTAAGTGGCACAGGTACAAAGACTTCAAAAAGCACCAAAGGTTCATGTCATATAATAGATATTTGGTATTAATCACAAATTTTAAGCAACTGTATAAAATAAATGGTATGATGATCTAACTCTCAAGAACAATTTTTAAAAAAATAGTGATCTCACATATAACAAAAAAAGGGGAAGTGAGGAATCCACTCTGGAGAAGATTTTTCTTAAAAAACTATACAGCCGCCTCAGCTATCATTTGTTTGCTTAGAATTTTGTTTTCCTTACTCTTTCTTTTTACCAAATTAGAAAACATTATGTCACAATTATAGGTTTTCAGTAATGGCAGCAAATGTTTGATAGTTTCTAACAGATAATTCTGGATATTTCTATCTAATATGTGTTCCAAATTATGAAGGTATTTCTCACTAACTGCTCCTTTCAGAATGACGTCAGACACCATATTCAATCTTGCCTGACATTCAAAAGCTGGAATAGGCTGTATTCAGCTCTGGAAAATGCCTTCATATGTCTTGTAGAATTTGAAGATATTTTCTTTTAATATCCCCATAATATATCTTCAGTTCATTTTTCTCAAAGTAAAAGGTATCAAGTTCCTTGAAGTAATTCCTAGATTTAATTTTTATTTGCAAAGTTAATGATCATGTCAAAAAAATTCATAACTATGTATGATGATAGACATTAACTAGATTTATCATGGTGGTCACTTTGCAATATATACAAATATTGAATCATTATGCTGTACACATGAAACTAATATGCTATGTGTCAATCATACTTCAATAAAAGGATACTGATTATTTTATACTGATTATATGCTGAAATGACAATAATCTGGATATCTTAGCTTAAGTAAAACATATTTTTAAAATTAATATCTTTCAAAATAACAAATAACTAAGATGTCTCACTTGAACATATCACTTGGTATCATATAAAAAGTCTTTTCTGGCTTTATCAATGTCATAAAAAAGCATTTTTTTGGTAATTTTTCAATTTCTCAATTAATAAAACCAAGCAAAAATTTTTCATTTGCACAGTATAATATTCTCTTCTTTGGAAAATCAAATTCTTAGTCTCATTGAAAATATCTTCCTGCTGGGTGTTGAAGAGGCCTGTAGTAGCCTCCGTATTACCATAATAGAATTTTTTTTGTAGCACCTTTACTACTGAATCCAGATGGGAGTAAAATTGTTCTTGACCAACTTTTCTCTATTGTCACACAACCTACATTACTCTCATAGCAAGGATCTTTACTACTGCACACTAAGATGGTGGTGTGTGATTTTAGTTCCAATGTGACTTTTCTAATCTTCACTTCTTACAAAATGATCAATAATTAATTAAATACTCACATCTTCTGGAGCAGAGGTTTTCAATGATAAACACAATTTTATCAAATACCCCTCCTTCATGCATGTACTATTGGTAATTGTGTATTAAAATGAGGTTCTTTGTGTCTCTGTTTTTGCTGAGCCCCTCTTCTACCATAACAGCATCCATCAAACCTACATTCAAAAAAAAAAAAAAAAAAAAAAAAAAAAAAAAAAAAAAAAAAAAAAAAAAAAAAAAAAAAAGAAAAGAAAAAAGAAAGAAAGAAAGAAAAGGAAAGGAAAAAAGAAAAAAAGACATCTGTCTACTTTTCAGGATTTACAAAGGATATGTATAAAAACTAGTTTTGCATCCTCCCCCATCACCTACCTCCAGGTTATAAAACTGAGTCTAGGAAGTCATCTAAATGAGTTGAAGATTGGAGAATATCTTTGGAGAATTTCTTAAAACATCAAAGCCTTTTGCTCACCCCTTTCCCTAAAGGACAGGAGGTTGGGATAGGCTTTTCCCTTATCTCAAGCCCAGTGAGATGACCTTCAAAAAAAATCACTTTGGAGAGTTTGATGTGTGATTCTCCAAGTTTAGGGGAAAAGACAGAGCACAGTGCGTTAGATCTAAAAGTATGAACCTCTGTAGAGTATTAATCAAGCAGCCAATCTGAAGGGGAAAAGGTGTGGGCAGAAGAGGATAGTGCAAGTTAGGAGTTGACTACTTTTACACTCATGAGAGGACAAGGAAGAAGGAGGATTTCTCATAGACTAGATAAGCACCATGTTGGAAGAGAGTAAGCCTGGAGGCATTGTAATATTCCCAGAAGTGCCTGTACATAGTGAACCAACATAGGCTGAAACTCAGTATAGCCAGGAGTTACCTAAGTGACTATTTTAAGTGAAAATGAATTGTTCCTATCATGAAGCAGAGTCTAATGTCTAGTGGGAGGTAATATTAGAACCCAAACTAGTTTCTAAAACAAGAGTCAGCTTTGTCCACTCTCAAACACCAGGGAGAGTTAGCTCAAATTATCCATTATGGCCAAAGAAAACCAAAGCCAAATCACACCAGTACCTGTCACTAAAAATCACTACCACTTGGCTCTCAATTATGAGAACAAGAAAGAAAAATTCAAAACAGGGCAATAAAGAAGGTGGTGACAACATTGTCACTTCCACTTCAGATTGCCAAAGGTATCTTGAACTGAGGGACTGAGAAGCTTACATCTGAAATGTGGTTTTATTAGCTAGATTAGCCACATTAATTCCTCAACAAAGATTATTTGAATATTAAAGATTTAAAGATTTTCTTTTTCTTTTTTTTTTTAGATTTTATTTATTTATTTATTTGACAGAGAGAGAGAGAGAGTTCACAAGTAGGCAGAGAGGCAGGCAGAGAGTGAGAGGGAAGCAGGATCCCTGCTGAGCAGAGAGCCCAATGCAGGGCTCAACCCCAGGACCCTGAGATCATGACCTGAGCCGAAGGCAGAGGTTTTAACCCACTGAGCCACCCAGGTGCCCTGATTTAAAGATTTTCAATTCATAGAGTAAGTTGTAGCAAGACTCACTGAATGGGTTTGGATGGGTGATGAGGGATTGAGGGAGAGTGGAGGAGAATAAAGTATTTTCTTATCAGTCCCCTGTAAATTAGATGTGTGTGCCAGACCTACAAGGGCACTCTTGGGTAAGAACTGCAGCTCTCACATTGCAACCGATATTACCTAACACACAACACTATCATTTGATAGAAGAATTCAGTCAACTGGTAATATTACACTTTTTCTCCAATAATATTCTTTTACTTGAGATTATTTCCACAAATCTTTCGTGTAATCAGTAGCTACTGAAGGTAAAAGTTGTGTAATCAACAGTCCCAGTCTGCTCCAGGACATTTTTATTTTGTTTGTTTGTTTGTTTGTTTTGTTTTGTTATAAAAAAATCATTATTTTTTGCTTATGTGGGGAAGGAAAATATGCACATTTAAATTGGGTTATCAGAAAGGAGACTACATTCTTTTATACAAGAGCACACAAGTTCCTATGTTTCTTTTTTTTTTAAGATTTATGTATTTATTTTATAGAGAGAGAATGTGAGCAAGTGTGAGAAGGAGGGAGGACAGAGAGAGAGAGAGAGAAAGAATCCTGATGCTGACTTGCTACTGAGTGGGGAGCCTGACATGGGGCTTGATCCCAGGTCCCTGGGATCCTGACCTGAGCCAAAATCAAGAGCAGGTTGCTTAAACAACTGAGCCACCCAGGTGCCACTAAGTTTCTGTTTCTTGTCGTGCTTTGACACCATGTCATACTAGTCAACACACTAAGGACTAATAAACGTTAATTTGTGCAATAAGATTCAATTTCAGATATTTGCTGTAGTACCTCTGATTGCACTTCTCCTTTTTGGCCACCAGACCAAATTCACTTGCCACAGAACTTACGGATACACCATTTGTGCTCACACTGGATCCCTGGGCATTGTTTCCACCGACAATGACATTCTGGGCTGTAGCAGCTTACAGATTATACATCTTGAGGTGCTAGCCACCTCTCCGTTTTGGTGAGTTGAAGGTATGAGGTCACATAATAGGGATGGCAAAAGTTAAGAACTGCCAAATGTAAAAAGAAATCAATAAAACCCCTGATGATCTGAGAAATGCCAGCAGGGATTACTCATACCCTGTAAAGTTAACATTACTAAAAACCATCTGATTGCTCAGTCTTGTGTAATATGGATTATCTTGAAGCAACTGACCAGTATCAATAAAGCAACATGATTTCTATAAAAATCACAATAAAGTGTACATTTCAAATGCAAAACATGCATGAACAAGATTATTTTATTATTTGTTTTTTCCCTTGAAAACTTCAAATTATGCATAGACCACCTCTCAACCCCTCACACCACTGCATCACACAAACCTTATTGTCTGCCCCCTGGTGTGATAAGCCACTTGGTACTCTCTCATTGACTGCATTTTCAGTGACAGGCATTGACTTAGGAACTTGGAACATAACAGTGGAGGAGAAAACCATGGAATCTACTCTCTCAGAGTTTATAATCCAGCAGAAGAGACAGACAATTAAGCCAATAGTTAAAACAATATCAGGAACACTAGTCTGGTAGAGAAGGGGGGCACGTTTTGAAGGTAGATACTCAGCCCTGAAATACAAGTGAGAGCTAGTCACTTACAGGGGGTTGGTAGTTTGGGGTGTGTGTGTGTGTGTGTGTGTGTGTGTGTTTATTGGTGGTGGTGGTGGTGGTTAGGAGTGTTGGGTGATGTTCTAAGCAGAACAAATTAAGGAAGAGAACACACCACCACAGAAAACCAAAGTTCAGAAAAGAAAAGAGAATTGAAAAGGACACTGGCCTAAGACTTGAAAGATCTGCCAAGGAAACAAGAAATTGCTCTACCAAAGGGCCCAAGAGGCCAGTAGGCCCTTAAAAACTGAACCAGAACATTATGTAAATCAAACTCCATTGCAGAACAATGGCTTGTCACATCTGGCTTCCATTCACATGTAACATCAACTATTTTATTCGGAGCCATTGTGTCCTCTAGTTTATAGCATTTGTGCTTAGATCTGAAGCATTGTATCATCATTACTAAGCTGATCACGTGTGATAAGTACAAAATCCCCAAGGGTAAGAAAAACCATACTATTATGATGGAAGCAAAAATAGAACTCTCTAATTTTTTAATTAAGCTTTTTTATCTTGAGATAAATGTGGATTCATATTCATAGCATTCTACGTGGTCACCAGCAATGTATAAGTAATCCAATTTCTCTGCATCATTGCCAGTATTTAATGCTGTCCTTTTTGTTAATTTAGCCATTCTGAGATAGATATATATGCATATACATATGCACATATATACATATGTATCTGTATAGAGTGTAGTATACATATATATACAGTGTATTCCATTGTGTTTAGATTTGAATTTCCCTAAGGACTAACGGCATTAATTTTTTTTCATATGCTTATCTGTTTTCTCTGTAACCTCTTTAGTGAAATGTTTCTTCACATTTTTCCCATTTTTTAATGATGATAATTACTATTGTTAATTTTTTGTGTTTAGAGAATACTTTATATATTATAGATACAAAACATTTGTTCATTGGTAAATATTTTATCCTAGTCTGAAGCTTATCTTTTCATTCTTATAACAAGGTGTTTTGCAGAGTAAAAGTTTTTAATTTTGGTGAAATCCAATTTATCATTTTTTTTCTTTTATGGATCATGCATTTGATATCAAATCTAAGAGCTCTCTGAAAACCTAGATTTCAAATATTTTCTCTCTTCAATTTTTTCTAAAAGTTTTATAGGCTTACATTTTACTTTTGTTTTAAGATTTTGTTTATTTATTTATTTAGTCATTCATTTATTTATTTTAGAGAGAGAGTGCACATGAGCAGGGGGAGGGGAAGGGGGAGAGGGAGAGAATTAAGTAGACTCTCCATTGAGTGCAGGTATGGATCCAAAGGCGGGGCTCTATGTCAAGACCCTGAGATCATGACCTGAGCTGGGATCAAGAGTTACCACCAAGACCGGCAAGGCTTAAAAGAGTATGCGACCACCAAGCCGACACTGCAGGAAATATTAAGGAGGGTTCTATAAAAAAGGAAAAATCCTAAGAATATCATTGAACAGAAATATAGAGACAATCCACAGAAAGAAAGACCTCAAAGGTAACACGATGTCAAGAGTTACCACCTAACTGACTGACCCACCCAGGCACTCCTCTTATTATTCTTATTATTTTTATCTCTTAATATTCCTGTCTGCAGGATCTGTAGTGATATCTCTTGTTTCATTTGTGATATTAGTAATATCATGAATTTGCATCTTTGCTCATTGTATTAGAGGTTTGCCAATTTTATTGTATATCCCAAAGAACTTGTTCTTCATTATGTTGATTTTCTTAGTTATTTTTCTGTTTTCAGTTTCATTGATTTCTGCCTTTTTTGCATTTATTACTTTCTTCTTTCTATTTCCTTTTTTTTTTTCCTCTCTACTTTTTTAAAGTTCTTTAGGTGGGAAATGAGAGTATTACTTTGAGATTTTTCTTGTTTTCTAATATATGCATTAAGAGCTATAATTTTCCTCTCAGTGCTGCATTATTTGCATCCCACTGATTTTGATATGTGGTATTTTCATTTCCTTTCAAGTTCATTGTAGTTTTAATTCCTTTGAGACTTCTTTGATTCATGCATTATTTAGAAGTAGCTTTCAAGTATTTGAAGATTTTCCCATTATCTTTCTTTTATTGATTTCTAGTTTGAATTCACTATGGTGTGATGACATCACACTTACATGATTTCGGTACTTTTAAATTTCTTCAGGCTTGTTCACAGCAAAGGATATGGTTTATCTTGGTACATATTCTGTGGACGCTTGAAAAGAATATCTGATATGCTGTTTCATAGAGTGATCTATAAATGTTACTTGGATTCTGTTGGTTTATGGTGTTATTGACTTCTATATCACTATGGATTTGATGTGTAGGTAGTCCATCAGTTGTTAAAATAGAGGAGTTGAATTTTCTATCACTGTGAATTTATTTGTCTTTTTAAATCTATCATATTTTTACTTCATATATTTCATAGCATTGCCATTTAGGATTATTATATCTTCTTTATTTTATTGATCGTTTTATTATGATATACTTTCTCTCTCTGTATCTAAATTTCTTCATTCTGAAATCTATATTATATTAATATAACCACTACTGCTTCACTGTAATTAATATATTTTTTCCTCCCATTTCTTTCAACCTGACAATGTTGTTATATATAAAGTGAGTCTCCTGTAGACAGCAATAACATCAAGTTGAGACATATTTTTTTATCCTTTTTGCCAATCTCTTAACTGGACCATTTACATCTAATGTAATTGTTGACATCTTAGAGTTAGCTCTAACATTTTGGTTTTTGTTTTCCATTCTTTGTTTTTTGTCTGTTTTGTTTTTCTTGTATTCTGATGAGTGACTTGAACATATTTAAAATTCCATTTTGATTTAAATATAGTGTTTTGAGTGTATCTCTTTGACAATGATTTTACTATTTTCTCTAGGTATTACATTATATATATGTAACTTATCACAATGTACTAGTGTAGTCATTTTACCAGTTTGAGTGAAATATAGAAATTTTACCTACCTTAGGGCTCCTGGGTGTTCATTCAGTTCTGTTTGCAACTCTTGATTTCTGCTAAAGTCATCATCTCAGGACCCTGAGGTGGGCTCCACACTCAAAAGGGTATCTGCTTCTCCCCTTCATCCTTTCCTTTTCCCCTCCCCCTACTCACACACGCATGCACTCCCTCTCCCTCTCTCAAATAAATAATAACACTTAAAAAAAGATTAAAAAAAGAAATCTTACCTTCTTTGACTTTTTTAACCTTCCCTCATTTATAATATAATTATTTTAAATACTTCTCCACATAAATTTAGAACCACATTAAGGAGTTAAAAATAATTTAAAAAACTGGGTCACCTCTCTGGTTCAGTTGGTAGAACATGTGGCTCTTGATCTTGGGGTGATGAGTTCAAGCCCCATGTTGAGCATAGTACTAACTTAAAAAAAATAATAATAATTTTAAAAAATTCAAATGGAAAATAAAAGCCTATTGAACTTACCCATATTCTTTCTTATGATCTTTCTTTCCTAATACTTTAAGATTCCTTTTTTATTGCTTCCCTTATGTTTGTAGCTAATATTTTTATAATGGGTCTGCTGGCAACAAATTCTCTTTCTTTTTTTCTGAGAATGTCTTAATTTCCTCTTCATTACTAAAGGATAATTTTCTTAGGTATATGATTCTAAGTTGCTCTTCTTTTCTTTCAATGCTTAAAAAAATACTGCACCACTTCCTTCTGGCTTCTATCATTTCTGATGGGAAATCCACTATTATTCAATTATTCCCCTATAAATAAAGTGTTTTTTTCCTTGCTATTTGTTTTTTCTTCTATTTCAGAAATTTAATTATGATCAGTCTTAGCATGGATTTTTTGTTGTTGTTGTTAGAGTCAACCTTGTTTGTGAATCCCTCAGTTTTTTGAATCAGTAGGTTTCTGTATTGTCAAATCTGGAAAGTTTTTGAACAATATTTCTTTGACAATTTTTTTTTTCACTTTTGCTTTTTTTTCCCTCCTCTTCTGAAACTCCAGTGACACAAGTGTTTTATCTTTTATCATGGACATAGAGATCTTTGACATTTTGTTTATTTTTGTCTTAATTCTTAATTTCTGGGGTGCCTGGTTGGTGTAGTTGATTAAGCATCTGACTGTTGATTTTGGCTCAGGTGATGATTTTGGGGGTCTTGAGATCCAGGTCTGAGTCAGGCTCCATGCTCAGCAAGGAGTCTGCTTGTGTTTCTCTCTCTTCCTCTCTCTCTGCCCCTCTCCCTCACTCATGTGCATGCTCTTTTTCTCTCTAAAAGAAATAAATCTTTTAAGAAATTAGAATTTTCTGTCTTTTGTTCAGATAAAGTAATTTCTATTGTTTTGTCTTTTAATTCACTTTCTTTCCTCTGTCCTCTATAATCTGTAGTTGAGCCTATCTACTAAATTTTTTTATGTAGGTTACTATATTTTTCAGTTTTAAAATTTTAAAACCTAAAGTTTTCAAGACTTGGTTCTTTTTTATGTCTTCTGTATCTTTGTTGGAACTTCTTATTTCTTTGCTAAGGTTTTCTATTTTCTCATTTGTCTCAAGCACGTTTGTGCACTTGCTCCTTGAAGCATTTTTATTATGGCTGTGTGAAAACCTATGTAAGATAGTTCAAAGATCTCTGTGATTTCATTGTTGGCATCTATCAGTTGTCTTTTTTTTTTATTCAGTTTGAGGCCTCCTTTTTTACAGAATGAGAGATTATCAAATATGTAAATTCAGGAGGTCCTGCAAACCATCCCCAGCTTCAACAATTCACTGGAGAGATTCACAGAACTGAGCAAGGACCTTTTTCATGGTCTCACAATAACTCACAGTTATGATTTATTATAGAGAAAGGATATAGATTAAAATCAGTAATAGGAAAATGTGTATGGGGCAGGGCCAGGAGACACATGTCACAAAACTTCTAATTGTCTTTTCCCCAGTGGAGTTGTATATATAGTCTTGTCTCCCAGCAATCATGAGTGATAATGCATGGAGTTTTATAAAACTTCGACCTGAGTCCAGAGTTTTCACTGGGTATTGATCACATAGATATGCTGACTGCCCACATGGCTGATGTCAGTCTTCAACCCTTTAAGAGATTAAGATGATACCCCATAGCTCAAGGCCCCACGATAAATCACATTGTTATTGTAGACTATCCTGCACCATCCAAATCTTCTATGAGATAAAGACACTCTAATCAAGCAGGACAGTCCAAGGGCTTAGAGGCTATCTCCCAGGAGCAAGAAGCAAAAGCCAAAACTTTCTTGAGACAAGGGCAACCCTTTACATCATAGCACAAAAACTTGACATCTGTATTACATTATAAGAGACTGGATCTTTCTTAAACATCTGCTTTGAGTAGCTGTCTCTGGTGCTGCTCCAGCAGGGAAAAAGAGGACACTATCTTATTATTGATAGAGGTAGAATTCCAGATTCACCTCTCAGCTTCCATTGATATCCTAAGGCAGACGTCTTTGTTACTGTTTAGCAGGGTTGGGAGGTCTGGCTGTCCATAAGGTCTCCACTGACACAGAGTAATGACAGCCTTGTTATCTCTGGATAATTAAGAAAATCCTGGCTCTCTGCTAGACCTCCTCTGATACCACCACAGTAGGGAGGAGAAAGGGTGCCTCACTGCTGCTGAATGGGGATAGAATGCCAGGATCCTTAAGTATTCTCACTAATTCTGTAAGAGGAGACATTGTTACCAATTGATGGGGATGAAAGTCCTAGCTCCACATTCAGCCTTCTTTGACATCCCTTCTGCAAGAATGTTGACCACCTCTTTGAAGTCTTAGGGGTACGCAGTTGGCCTTTGCTAATATGAGTAGGTATGAAGTCATAGATTGTGTGTGTGTGTGTGTGTGTGTGTGTGTGTGTGTGTGTGTTTGGCTAAAGTAAAATAGTTATTGTCTACATGATGTTTCTATCTTTCTAGGCTGTCCCCTTTTGTGGTTCTTTGGCTAGAGAGAGATAAGTCTTTTATGGGGAATTTTTTTTTTTCTGGGCTTTTGGTATTTCTGGGTTGCTGGCTTCTATAACTGTAAGGCAAAAAGCAAACTCAGAAAACTGGTCGTTGTCCTGTTCCTTAAGTCTTAAGTTTCTTAGCCCATCTTTTTCTTTTATTTTTTGGAGTCTTCTTACTTTCGTTTCATCCATAATACCTAGGGCTTTTATCTATACTTAGTGGGGGAACTAGAAAAAAATGTACATCTATTCCATCTTAAGTGGAAATCTTTCAGGATATAACTTGAAACTGAAAAGTAGTGAAAGAAATCCTGACAGACACAAAACCATCCATAAAACACATAAAAACTCTTCATTTGTGCCATTGAGGACAATCAAGATGAAACAAATAATGGATTTTTAAAATGTAAAAAGAAAACCTTCAAAGTATGGAAGGAGAATATTGTCTCAAACACTGGATGTCTGCTGGTATGATGATAATTTTGGAGAAGGCTTAAACTTGATTTGAGGAGGTAAAGATTAACACAGTAAAAGTTTACAGGTTCAAAGCCCTTTTAAATAGGAAAGTGCTTTGATAAAAGTGCCAACTGGGGAAACTGTAGCTATTAAGGCATTCCTGATAACGACTGTGGGATTTACAAAAGGAGGGGGATGTATGTTCCAGTGGATTTTCCAGTGTTCTTTTTGGAAAACACAGGCTCATAGAAATGTAGCAGCAGAAGGAAAACAACATACCCCCGTGAAGCAGTCGGGAAAAAACACAAAGTGCCCAATGTATTCTGAGCAGGAGGGGATTACACAGACAGAAGTAGAAAATCCTGAGGCAACAAATTTTAAGGAAAGCTCTGCTGGGCTTTAGGGACTACTAGTTAGTGGGAATTATAAGAGATAGTCACCACTGACTTCAGCTCCCTGCTGCACTAAAGTGGGTGATTAGTAGGGGAATTTCTGGAAACCACCAACAATTCCTAACATTTGCTGCTTCTTACAAATGTGCCTTACCTACCAGCGGCTGTTAAAGAACTCCATAAGATTTCTGTTTAGATCTCTGTTTCACGTATTCATTTCAAATCTTTTTGGAAAGGTACAGATATAAATATAGATGACAGAATCAAAAAGCAGAACTGCTTTCAGGGATTCTGGGAAATGTAGTTCTCGTGTTTTTAACCCCAATAATACACAGGACAGTATAGAAGGTAAAAAGTGGTGGAAAATTGTCAATAGATAATCTGGCACAGCTGGGTTAAAGCAACGATTTAAAATTTAACGTCAGTGAAAGGGAAAGGAAATTCTGCTCTATCACATCAAGTATTTATATAGATTTTGTTTATGGGAAATTCCTCTCATTCTGCAGATTAAATAGAGACAAAGTTTAAGTAGCTAGCCTAAGGATACCAGAAAGAAGTATCAGAACTTTGAATTAGAGGTGAAAGTCAATGTTGCAATTTGCTGCTAACTTTTACTTCTTTTTCAAAACGTTTGAGGACTAAAGTATGAAACTGCAGGTCATAACTCAATGGTTTCATGTGTAATTAAAGAACATGTTACAGTCAGAAAATTACAAGTGTGGCAAGAAGGTGGATGTGAGAAAGGAAGTAGACTGGGAAGGTGGATGTGAGACTCTACAGAGGGGAAGGAATGATACAGATCCTGAACATTTCCAAATGCTTAGTATGTGTTGGTGAACACCGATATTTAAGATGTGAGGAAAACAGCACTCAGTGAAAATGCTTGAAATGAGAAAAACCTTAGGAAGAACAGATGCTACTGAATCCCAAAAGTAAAGAGAGTTTAACTTATTTTTAAGACACATGGTTTTTGAATGCTCCAAATTCCTTCATAGAAAGAATAGAACCACTGGAACAACTAGATAGCAAATAGAAAAAATAGGACCACTACATAGCAAAAGCAAAACTTATGAAGAACATGTACCAGAAAAATTTTGAAGAACGTCCAGACATCCTGGCCACCACTTGTTCTCTATTTTTAGCAATCCCAGTGGGTATGAAGAGGTATTGAATTGTAGTTCGATTTGCATTTTGCTAATGACTAATGATGTTGAACACCTTCCCATGTGCTTACTGGCCATTTGTACATCTTCTATGGAGGAAAAAAGGAAAGGTTCTTCAACTCCATTGTTCGTTTTTAAATTGAATTGTTTGTTTTTGTGTTGAGTTATAAGGGATATATTTTCCATACCAGACTCTTAACAGAGGAATGGTTCCATCCTTCCTTTTGAAAACTCAGGAAAATAAATTTCACATAAAATAAATAACACAAAAGTATGTAGTTCAAATGCCACACAGAGTTCCGGGGAAAAAGAGTAATAAGAAACAGAATAATATTCCTAGAGACAGTGAAAGCATACCAGAAAGACATGCTCACAAGAGAGATTCCATTTTTAGCCAACCATCTCAAAGGAAAACAAAAATATTTTAAATGATGTTTGATCGTAGAAAAAATAGGAATCAGGTATTTAAAAAAACTAAAAAATTGCTGTGACAGAATGCAGAAAAAATATTAGGTATCTATCTATCTATCTATCTATTTATCTATCATCTATCTATCTAGCCTAATTCTGTCCTCTGAAAAGGTATAGAAACAGTGATCATCTCTGTAACAATAAATATCTCTAATGCAAGGATCAAATTTGAAATGCCTTTTCCTACTATATTAGTCAGCTAGGGCTACCACCAAAAACAAACACTAAAAAAAAAAATAAGTACTACAGACTGGGTGGTTTAAACAACAGAAATTTATTTTCTCATAGTTCTCAAATCTAGAAGTCCTAGATCAATGTGCTAGCAATTTGGTTCCTGGTGAGGACTCTTCTTGGCTTGCTGATAGGCACCCTCACAGTGTCCGCAAGATGATTTTTCCTCTGTGCACACAGAGAGAAAAGGGAATGCTGGTGTTTCTTCCTCTTCTGATAAGGGCACTAGTCTTACCAGATTAGAGCCTTGCCTTTATGATCTCATTTAACCTTAATTACATTCCCAAAGTCCATGCTTCCAAATACAGACACATTAAGGGTTTAGGGCTTCCATATATAAATTTTGGAAAGATATAACTCAGCCCATAACACCCACTAAAGGAGAGATGGCTGATTCTAGATTTAAGGCAGAGAATATAGAAAATAAGTCTTAGAGATTTTGCTTTACTAAACAACAAGGAAGCTAGCAAAGATTACTAGAATTGTGTCACTGTAATTACTAAAATTACAAAGAATTAGAATTGTGTCAAAGGGACTCAGAAGTCAACTTGTGAGCCTTCCATTGCCAAAGATGTGACAATATGAACATCAGCAAGGGTAATAACTACAATGGTTTGAAACCCATCAATATTTGTTAAAAAATAAGTTCGTTCAGGGACATCTGGGTGTCTCAGTCAGTTAAGCAACCAAATCTTTTGGTGTCAGCTCGACTCATGACTTCATGGATCATGAAATTAATCCTGGCTTTGGGCTCCACGTTAAGCAGGGACTCCGCTTAAGGTTTTTTCCATCTGCCTCTCCTTCCATTCACACATGTGCAAATGCTCACTTTCTCTAAAAATAAATAAATAAACCTTTTGAAAAATCAATTAGTTCATATCTATATTAAAAACTCCATAATTGGGACGCCTGAGTGGCTCAGTTGGTTAAGCGGCTGCCTTTGGCTCAGGTCATGATCCCAGCGTCCTGGGATCGAGTCCCACATTGGGCTCCTTGCTTGGCGGGGAGCCTGCTTCTCCCTCTGCCTCTGCCTGCCACTCTGTCTGTGCTCGCTCGCTCTCTCTCCCTCTCTCTCTGACAAAAACAAAAACAAAACTCCATAATTGGTCATCTTCAGAGAATGGTAGGACCATATTCATTACCATGAAAACTCATGACTAAAGAGAAAGAATCAAGTATACATCATGCCTTTCTATATTAAGAGTTCTATTACATGACCAAAGAGGAAAAGCATCTCTTTATAAATGTATTCCAGATAATATATGAAAAAGAAATAAAAGAATTAGGATAGCTCCCACATTTGTAACCCTCTAATCAATCAATGAATCTAAGCATGAAGCATCAATGATCCGTAACTACACATAAAGATAAGCAAGGACTATGCACCTTTGTCGAAAGAATAGTTTCAATCTTACCCTTGGCAGAGGAATCAACCTGAGTCTCATCAAGCCTGTTTCCTCTTGCCAAATTTCAGGAAACATAGAGGAGTTGTGAGCGTAAAACAAAACAAAACAAAACAAAAAACAAAAACCAAACATCCCAAAACCGAGAAAGAAAAAACAAAACAAAACAGAAAACCTGCACTGTAGGTGTGCAGCTGCAAAATCCAGACTGTGGGACATTCTCTAAGCCTTTAATATTTATACCATAAAAAATAGGAAAGGGATAAAGAGAACCTATCAACTAAAATAAATCAGACTTAAAATGGATTAAACAATAACCTCTGGAAATGCCCACTTGGATGATAAAACTCTAAAGAAATGCCAGGAAGTGATGATTATCAGCTAGCAGGGATGATATGGTGGTAGAAGGAGGACTGTGATGGGGGAAGAGGGTGCTTGGATCTACATGATGGGTTCAAATGTGGCTGATAAAGTTCTATGTCTTGACCAGGTTGGTGATGATAAGGCTGCAGATCCTATAATAAGTTATTAAGCTATAAGTTTGTTTGATGTGGTTTTCCCTCTCCTTTGTGGTATTGTTGTTGTTCTTATTATTAAATAACTAAAAAGAAAGTAAATGTCAAAATCCCAGAGGTTATTTTCCAGAGTGGAACTCTCCAGGTGTGCATGTACATGGTCACAGTGTCATGAATGCAAACCAGGCCGTTTTGGGACCTTGGGCATGTCATTTAACTCCTCTAAAGTCACCATACTGTCACCTGCATAAGGAAGACAACTCTCACGATGACAATGATAAATGAGATAAAGTCTGTCGTAACCTGGCCTGGTGTTTGGCACTGCAGCGTTCCTGAACAATAACTACTACTATCAGCTCATTGGTGCAAAACTCAAAGGCAGTGTGGGGATTCTGGATTCAGGAAGAAGCAAATAATGTCAGAGAAAATGACAATTGAGACCAATAGGGAAATTGATCAAGAAAGAGAAAGATCAATGAGAAAAATGAATAAGAAAAAAAACTTCTTAAGAGCTGACCAAGGGGGAGAACCAGAGAATTCTGGTGTTATGCCTGTTGATGCATTATAGGATTTTCTTTGGAATTCTTCATGGTAGAGTTGCAAAAGGATGGATCTTTATTGTGCCCAAGAGAGACATTTTTTATGTAACCACATCACTTGTATCTGATCCTCATGCATACTCCAGGGGTCCCCAAGGCGGCCCAGGTGGCAGTGACAAAGTAAAGCCATGAGATCTGAAGTTGTCTAAGTGAGGAGATGTGGCTTGCCATGAGCTCTTGGCCTGGTT
Organism: Mellivora capensis; assembly: GCA_004024625.1. Taxonomy (NCBI): domain Eukaryota; kingdom Metazoa; phylum Chordata; class Mammalia; order Carnivora; family Mustelidae; genus Mellivora; species Mellivora capensis. The sequence continues at coordinate 111,292 of PISX010002365.1, read as the reverse complement.
AATCTCTGCTCTTCCCTAGGTGTGTGCAGGGTCTCTTTTCAGCATAATTATGTTCTGTTTGGGATAACTGCCTTTCAGATAGTTGCATAAGCTTTGCATTTAAATAAAAATAGCATGCATTTCAAGGAGGGTGGATGGATTCCCCATTTTCCTCACTCATCAATATTAGTCATATTGTCATAAGCGAACATTCCATTATTCTGGGGGCATTTTTTTTCAGTCCTGTTATTCTGAAAATCTGCTTAATAACTTTTGTGATCATCATATACTCAGATATACTCATATTCTCAAGGTAAAAATGAGGCAAAGTTTAGGTTTTCTTTAAACACTTGAGCCTATGAAAGATAGTTGAATAGTGGGCTTCAGATACCCGCTCTCAGAAGCACAGCGCTCAAGGTCAAATAAGCCATTTGCTCTAGTTTAACATGGGTGACTGTAGAGATGAACAGATTTGACACATTTAAATAAAACATTCTAATAGCATGTTCTGGCCTTGGAGGCCTCAGGCAGCATACGCTGTATTTGTTAGACACCATGGCTTAATTACTCTCATAAATGAATTATATCAATTTCAATTTAAAACCATAAGTGTTACAGTTGAACCAGGGTCAAATTAAACTTTCTGTCAATTATGCAGATTACTTAAGCAATTATGTAAATTGTTAATAAATTCTTAAGTGATGTGGAATTTTTCTTGAAAAAATATGAGTTTTACGCTATTGGGCTCCAATACCTGGAGAGCATGGATACTCAGAAATCATGAAACTTAGGTGTAAATATCTGTTTTCAGAGCTGTCTTCAGTGCCCAGCCCTTGTGACAAATCAGGGTTCTGATCCCTTGATGCGAGAAAGTGGTTTATGTTTTCTACTCAAGAACTTCTTAGTATTGTCTTGTGAAGATCTATATTCTCTAGTATACAAGATAGCACTGGCATTCTAAGGGCTGGGGGTGAGGAGAAAATGGTGGTGATAATGAAGAAAACAAAAAACAGATGTACTTTTTTATCAGTTCTGTTATTGTTTTGAGATTATTTACAGTCTGTGCACCCCTTTTTGCCTGTTCTGGGGTTAGGAGAGTGTGCTCCCTGCCCTCCCGTCCTTCATAGAGATTCCATGATGGGAGTATGAAGAACTACCCAGAGATCGGGGCCTACGAGCTGCCCTGATTCTCCCTCTTACGTCCAGTGCTCATTACACTTTTCATGAATCTGCTTCACTCAGTTATTTCTAATGCTTTAAAGGCAATCACTTATTTCTCTGTTATTCCTCAGGAGCTTCTTACGTAAAGTTTAAAAAACACTTCTTTGTAAGAGGAGGCCTCTTTTTTAAGTGAATGGATGCTGTTGTGTGAGGGCTGGCTCACTCAGGCTACAAAGAGAAATCAGCTCAAGACTTTCCAGGTCATGGGGTTTTTGAACTGGGAGAAGTCAACTGGTCAGGTCTCCAGGGGGTACCTGAACATATCTGAGGGCATGGATTTTGTGGTGCATGGAAAGCACATCAGTAGTCTCTGTCCTTCCTGTGGTCCAGATCTTCTTGTCTCTCCCACACCTTATCTACTTCTGTTACTACCAACCCTTTCTGTGTGTCTAACATCCAAATTCCTTCAACAGTCTACACTTGATTGAGTGGTTCAGTGGCTCTAGAAAATAGTCTATCTGCTGGAGAGGAAACTTAGGTCAAGATGTTCCATGGGCTTTTGGCTGCTTGTGGCTGGACTGGAAAGCCCGCATGGTACAAAGTCTAATGAGCAGTACACAGAGAACCAACCATGGCCAACTTTCTTCAGAATGGACCTAGGAAGCCAGCCTGATTTGTGTAGACATCTTCATGCAGAAGAGGTAAGAGATGCTGAACTATGAGAGCCTGCGTGGCTCAGTCGGTTAAGTGACTGCCTTCGAATCAGGTCATGATCCCAGGGTCCTGGGACTGAGTCCCACATCTGGCTCCCTGCTCACCAGGGAGCCTGCTTCTCCCTCTGCCCCTCCCCGCACTCATTCTCTCAATCACTCTCTCTCAAATAAATAAATAGAATATTAAAAAGAAGGAGGAAAGAAAAAGAAAGAAAGAAAGCAAAGAGGAAGGAAGGAAGGAAAGAAGGTTGGAAGGAAGGAAGGAAGGAAGGAAGGAAGGAAGGAAGAAAGAAAGAAATGCCAAACCAGGGGTGCCTGCATGGCTCAGTGGGTTAAAGCCTCTGCCTTCGGCTCAGGTCATGATCCCAGGGTCCTGGGATTGAGCCCCGCATTGGGCTCTCTGCTTGGCGGGGAGCCTGCCTCCCCCTCTCTCTGTGCCGGCCTCTCTGCCTACTTGTGATTTCTGTCTGTCAGATAGATGGATGGAATATTAAAAAAAAAAAAAAAAAGAAAAAGAAAAAGAAATGCCAAACCAGTGTTCTATGGGTAAAAACCACAGTTCTCTGCCTCCTTTTTCAAAACAACAGATGAGTTTGATACTCATTATACCTAGAGTATTGAACTCACAGCTTTTTACATAATGTTTTATCCTCCTCCAGGCATATTGATGGAAGAGGTTTACAGGCCCCAGAAAAGAAATGACAAAGGGTACTCGGGTTTAGAATGGGATGCTCCAGGGTTGTACCACTCAACCATGACAAAGCCAGTGTATGAATCCAGTGGAGATGCTCCAAAGTTCACCAATGACTAATTGAAGCCCTAATAAAGGCAAAAACCTCTGACCTTGGTCCTCGAGGTTCCCTTCCTTGTGCAAATTAACATTTGAACATGAATTATGAAGTGTGTGACATATCAAAAAGGAAAGCACCTGATACTGTGAAATATGCATATTGATGAGAGAATTGAGAGAATTCAATGAATGCTAAATTATGGGTCTACAGGGGATGGCCTTTGTTAAAAATCTACATGTCACTATCTGTAAACTCCAGAGTATTCACCAGAAAGCAGGGGGGCCAATGTACCTGGCAACCCCCCCTTTTTTTTTTAATTCTTTGTGATACAGAAGAAGGACTTTATAAAATATTAGATGAAAAGGCCCCTTTTAAAATGTGTTTGCTTTGTAGTGACTCCTTTTCTGTCCCTTCTGCATACTTAAAAGTCTTCATCACCTTGAGTACATTGCTGGCTTTTAAACAGACATTTGCACCTTCCCCAGTTCTGACACAGAGCTACCAGACCTGCATTCAGAAATGTCTTCTTGTCGTCACCATAACTATTTCTGTGAAGACCAGCAAAGCCAAACAAAGCCAAAAAAAAAAATTTTTTTTTTCTGATTTACCCAGTTCCGGTGGTTGGTGGGCACTCTTGGCTGCCCCAGTTTCAGAACCACGTATGACTGTAGACAGAAAGCTATTTCAAGCATAGAAAACAGCCTTATTACTGTGCCATTTTTGCACAGGTTTTTTTTTTTTCTTCCTTCCCCGTGACATTAGAGAGTCCGAAGTGACATACATTTTTTATAGCTTCATAAAGTCGTCTCCTGACCGGGTCACCCTTCTCATAACTAGGGAGCAGAACGCTTGAAAAAACCCATTCATCAACGTGAAAGGAGCCTCTGTCTGCGGCTTCCAATATGCACAGCCTGGCAAGATCCAGCTCAGTGCAAATGCTAACTTACTCCTTTGCTAATGCCAAATGACCCACTCACTTCTATCAGCACACTGAGGAGGACAAGGAGGGCACGGTGGCTGTCCCCATCTGTACAAGTGCTTCTCAAGACGGAGCCCGGCACCAGCGCTTCCTGCTAAATGTACTGAACACATTAAAAAATTAGTTTCATATTTATACTAATTAAATATTCAATTAAACAAAGATAAAATTATGGGGAGAAATTTGTTCTTGCCTAATGGACTATAGCCCGTTTATTACTTCTTCACAGACATACATTAAAATTCCGTGAAAAACTGCAGGAATTACTACCCTTGTTTTTTATTTCTTCAAATGTTCTTCCTCTGCACTCGTTCAGACATTTCAGCCTTAGAATGTCCTATCCTGGGATGAGGGGTGAGTGAAAGAGCTTTCCCAGGGAATTTCAAGTTGTGATTTAGGAACATGCAGGCGTTTTGGGATTCGAAAGCTTGAAGTGGATTTCAGCTCCATTGAAACTTAGCTCTCTGACCCTTGCTGCGCAGCCCCTCCCAAGCCCACCCTACCCCACCCCCGCCCAAGTCAGGAAGATCAGAACATCCTCCACCTGCCCCCTACCCTACCCATGATCCACGGGGTTTGTGCACCGAGCCTCTTGATTTTAGAAACCTGGGTTCAAACTTGAGTTACTGCAAATGAGTAAAAAATGACCCTCACACTCCAGGAATGTGTTTTTTATTTGGGAGATTCTTGCTCCATGATATTGAACAAATTGTATGTGGGCATGATTGTATGTACACAGATAATAATACACATATATATGTATGTATATATATATATGTGTATATATATATATATATATATATATATGCATAACTTTTATAAGCCATAACCACAAAAATACTTACATGCACACATGTCTGTGCGGTTCAATATAGAACTCAGAAATATCGGAATACTATTCAAAGGAACCTAAAAAGAGTGTTATAAAATTGTTTGCTTTACGTTAAGAAAATCAAGCATATCCTTGAAAACATCCTTGTCGCTGTCTTCTCATGCTTTAATGAGATGTCACACTGGCACATCTGGAAAAAGAGACTGTCTAAATTTTGCTAGACATCTCACCAATCACACAGTGCATATCTGATGCGAAAGTCTCACCAACTCCCCGCTAGATCTGTCACGTTAGTACCTAAAAAGTCCACCTCTGGGAACAAAATGGTCACCTTCTCTCTGCCATGATGTCCCCTCCTAGGCCAGGCCTGATTGCCTGATTGCTGCAGGCTGTATGTCTCCTTTCTTTTCTTTTCTTTTTTTCTTTTTTTATCTTTTTTTTTTTTTAGGATTTTATGTATTTATTTCACAGAGAAAGAGAGAGAGCACAAGCAGGGGGAGAGGGAGAAGCAGGATCCCCGCTGAGCAGGGAGCCTGATCCCAGAACCCTGGGATCATGACTAGACCCGAAGACAGATGCTTAATCAAATGAGCCTCCCGGGTGTCCCTACCTTCTCCCTTCTAAAAACTTAATCTGCATGGGCATCATGATGGGGCATTGAGAAGAACGTTTGGAAATGAAACATATCTTCTCATTTATTTATTATGAGCAATAAATACAGGTTATTGGGAACTTTTCTATGGATATTCCTAATTTTTCTTTCTATTAAAATGCAAAATAATCTGTGAATTCTGCAAAATAGCTTTTGAATGCTACGGGGACTCATCTTCTGAAAATGGCCATCCATATCATCAAGGTGTGCCTCTTATTTCTGAAGCAACAGATGTGATGCAATAGGCATCTTATTTGATTTTAAGACCTAATTATAAATTTAGGTGTAAAATAAAATATTAGAATTAATAATAAAGATCACATCTTCAAGCTTCCTCAGAACCTTCCATAAGAAACGGGAACCGGGCAGTCCATGAGGTCCAGCTTCCTCACCTTCCCAATTCTAGAATTGATTGTTTGCACATTGTAATTTGCTCGTTAAAAAAAATGATTACTTCACTAATCAAGTTGCCTTGTTTGCTGTTAGCAGACCTAACCACTTTAATTTGTCTTAAAGATTTTATTTTTATCTAACTTCCCATGTCAAATAACACCACCCTGGCTCCAGAAATTAGAGATATGGCAAAGTGTTATTTTTTAATGGTTAAAAAATGTATTATTATGATATTATTGGCCTGTATTTCATTGTATTAGACTGAATAAGAATGATTCCAAATCTTTTTAATTTAGACATTTGTCATTTTATTAATATTTATTAGATTTCAGTATTTATTCAAAATGTCTGGAATATTGTATGACTATTTGGGTTAAAACTTTCCCCTTTATTTGATGTATCCTCTTAAAATGAAAACTATCAGAAATTCTATACCTAGGAATACCATACCACTTTACATGTTTTTCCTACTTAATTTCTAAGCTTATAAGGCCAATTCTTCATCTTGTGTGTCAGTCTGTTACAAATATTTTAGTAAAGTCATATCATGACAGGAAAGAAATGCCTGCAATGTATAGAATAGGATAACCTTAAATTAACATTCTCTAAATCTTATCCCAAATATAATGTGAGATTATGTTTGACTTCTCCAAAATTCCCCTGTGGTATTCAGAACAGATGGTCCATGTAGCCTTTCTTCCTTGTCCTGAGTATTGATCATTCAGCTATGTAAATTACAATTTAAACTACACTTTTGGACTTTTTAGGAGTAAAAATGCCATGGGGGTGGAGGAACAGAGCTATGTCATTCTCTATTATCATTAAATCTTCAATACCACCACAGTGTGTTGGCACTGTCGATAAGTAATACTTGATAACTACTTAATAAATAGTAAATATTTGTTGAATAAATGAGTTAATGAGAATATATAAAGAGATCGCAGCTTTACTGTTAGTACAAGCCTAATAAAATACTGGAGGAGTTAAAAAGTGTTAGAATGGGGAGAAAGTGACATTTTCCCATTACTTTGTATATGGGTAGGATCAGAGAAGGAAAAAAAAATCAGGAGAAAAGTTTAAGAACAAGAAAATATTAAGAGATTCTAATAAATAACAAAAAGGACTCTGGAGATCACTGTTCCAGTACTTGATGCAAATGACTTTAACTGGTGAATTGAGGGTTCCCCTTTGACCTCTAAACTGAAGGGAATTCTGTGGAACTGCACCTGCTCCAGGATGTGGTTCTAGACCTTGTTTCCTTGAGTGATCGCCTTTTCAGTCTTACACAATGGAATACACCAAGGATATCTTTGTGACATTCAAGAAAATTAAGGCAGATTCAGATTGAGTAAATAAACTCTAGACACCTGGAATCATAGGACAATTGGGCTCAGAATGAAATGTATAATAGTGGATTTCAGTATATAAATAATAAAGTTGATTCTCCCTCTTACTTTAAATTACATATGCAGATTACAAAACTGCTAACCAAAAGCCAAGACCATTGGTAGGTTATGAATTTTTAAAAAAATTTTTAAAGATTTTATTTATTTATTTGACAGAAAGAGAGAGAGGTCACAAGTAGACAGAGATAGGCAGAGAGAGAGGGGGAAGCAGGCTCCCTGCTGAGAGGAGAGCCTAATGTGGGGCTCGATCCCAGGACCTGAGATCATGACCTGAGCCAAACAAAGGCAGAGGCTTAACCCACCAAGCCACCCAGGTGCCCCAAAAAACAAATTCTTGATTAAGATTTCATTCTAAGCAAGGAAGATGAGCTATAGAAAGAATATTGGAGAGTCTTAAGTGCATTTCATCAACATAGAAACTGAACCTCTGAAAAATGCATTTCCTCAAGGTCATTCAACTCTTAGGTGAAGGTTCATCTGAATTTAACCTTGCTACTCCAAACCCGTGGCTTATCCTACCTAAACAGCGTGAAATGAAGAAGTGGCAACAGAATGTCACCTATGACTCTCTGCTTTGCCTCTGCATTCCTAAGCAAGCAACCCTGCACAGCCAAATATGGGAAATAAATTAAAGAAATTTCCAGCATATATTCATACTCAAGTACATGTTTATCTAGGAAAGGCCATAACTTTGTGCCTTCAGAATCTCATATTCAGCTTCATAGACATTGCCTCTTAGAGTATTTGATATGTGTCTCAGGCTTAAAGTAACACAAAATAATTTTATCATCTCCTCAACCTCCTGATATTTTCATTCATAATCTTCATGAATCAAGAATGTCCAGGACAGAAACTCCCTGTTCTTCCCTCCCCTCAAATTCCCTTTGATCACCCACTCTAGAGAGTTCCAACATCTAAAAGTGATGTGAATTTACACCCTTTTCTGAATCTAATAGGTCACCTGCATCACCCTGGTTCTCATCTTACCCCCTTTTACATGTTTTCTTTTCCCAGAGAAAATGCTCTAAAAACATTAATTCATTTGAGTCATGTTCAAATCGTTCTTCCAAAACTTTGTTCACCACTTCTAAGGTGACTTTCAAATATTCTAGCCTTATAGAAACACAGAGGCTCATAATCTGTAGGATTCCTTTCCTTTGATCACCTGACACCCTCCTCCAGTATACACACCCTACTTTCAACAACCCACTGTTATCTGAGCGTGCGTTGTGGTTCTTACATTCCCCATCAGGAATCTTTTTCCTTGAAAATGAATTTGATGCAGTCCCTGGCTTTTCATTCTCTTAGATGTTCCTCTTCTATCCCTCACAATACACCAAGGAAACTTCGATCTTAGCCCTGAATTTTAATGGCTTCTTTTCTCATGTCTCCTCCCCTTACTTAGGTAGGGAATCCCTTCAGTGCAAAGACCTGATATCACCATATCACAACACAGATAGGTTTTCAGGACGGGGATAACCCCACAAAAGCATAGTAGGTGACACAAAGTTGGCACCCAGCAACTATTCGCCAGATTATTAAATAAATGGATCTACAACAGTCTATGACACATAGTGATCACTCTATTGGTTCCAGGTAAGTTTCTCTGTGAGCATCTTTGCAGCAAGCATTTTTACTGTATAACTAATTGGAATTAAAACAATAAAACATACAAAATTAAAAAAAAACTACCAACGGCTTATTTTGACAGTTTGTTTTTTTTTTTATTTTCATCAACCGTTTGACAGTTTGGTTCCATTTTCCTATCGGCACAGTACTCCCATATTTATGTTATATTATCTTAGCCTCATAATGGTCTATACAGTGGCACAGAGTGTTGAATCCACATTTCCCATAGAACCTTGGGACGTTCATCAATGGACATGTGACAATATGCCAAGAAAAAACAACAGTGTACAAGGTTTTCACAGCACAATAAAAGCTCAGTTACAAATATTCATCTTAGTATTTGAAAAGTGATACCTCTCTTAATTAATGGAAGACTTTTTTTTAAAGATGTGTTTATTTATTTATTTATTTATTTTTATTTCTTTTCAGCGTAACAGAATTCATAGTTTTTGCACCACACCCAGTGCTCCATGCAATACGTGCCCTCCATAATACCCACATGTTGTTTCCTGTCTTGCTAATTTTGGCCATTCTAACTGGTGTGAGGTGGTATCTCAATGTAGTTTTAATTTGAATCTCCCTGATGGCTAGTGATGATGAACATTTTTTCATGTGTCTCATAGCCATTTGTATGTCTTCATTGGAGAAGTGTCTGTTCATATCTTCTGCCCATTTTTTGATATGATTATAGGTTTTGTGTGTGTTGAGTTTGAGAAGTTCTTTATAGATCCTGGATATCAACCTTTTGTCTGTACTGTCATTTGCAAATATCTTCTCCCATTCCATGGGTTGCCTCTTTGTTTTGTTGACTGTTTCCTTTGCTGTGCAGAAGCTTTTGATCTTGATGAAGTCCCAAAAGTTCATTTTCGCTTTTGTTTCCTTTGCCTTTG
>PISX010002365.1:0-101767 GCA_004024625.1 Mellivora capensis | reverse complement strand
TTAGGATTCTGATGGATTCCTGTCTCACATTGAGGTCCTTTATCCATTTCAAGTTTATCTTTGTCTACGGTGTAAGAGAATGGTTGAGTTTCATTCTTCTACATATAGCTGTCCAATTTTCCCAGCAACATTTATTGAAGAGACTGTCTTTTTTCAAGTTTTACTACAAAGCTGTGATCACCAAGACAGCATGGTACTGGCATAAAAACAGAAATATAGACCAGTGGAACAAAGTAGAGAGCCCAGATATGGACCCTCAACTCTATGGTCAAATAATCTTCGACAAAGCAGGAAAAAAATATACAGTGGAAAAAAGATGTATTTATTTATTTAAGAGAGAGAGTGTGTGTGTGCATGAGCAGAGGGGAGGGGCAGAGGGAGAGGGAATCTTAAGCAGAATCCATGTAGAGCATGGAGTCCAACACAGGGCTCCATCTCATGACCCTGAGATTACGACCTGAGCTGAAACTAAGAGTCAGATGTTTAACTGAATGCACCACCTGATGCCCATGAAGGAAAACACTTTATTGAGAAAAAAAAAGTGCAATGTCAAAGGAGGAGATGAATCAACAAACAAAAATAAAGGTATGACAGTATGAACAGAAGACTTGGAAGACAAGTACATATAAGCAATGCACAAAATAAAATCAGCTATTTGCCCAGCACTGCAAGGAATCCACACACATTTTAAATGTATTCAAATATTTTGTATTTCACAATAAAGCCTTTTAAATTTTGTTGTTAATTTTTCTGTTTCATCATGTTGTTTTTAATGAATGTCTTTCTGTTATTTTATGTGATTTTTTTACAAAAAAATTGTCTTATAGCCAATTATTTATATGGCAAAATTGCAACAAAAATGCTTGTGGCAAAGATGCTTATAGACTAAAATGCCAGGCATACACACTGTTAATGTTAAGCAATAAATTTCCCTCTCATTGGTATCTCAATATCAGAAACAAGTTTAAAAAAATTGAACAAAAACTTCAGTGTCGGGGTGCCTGGGTGGCTCAGTGGGTTAAAGCCTCTGCCTTCAGCTCAGGTCATGATCCTGGGGTCCTGGGATCGAGCCCCGCATCGGGCTCTCTGCTTGGCGGGGAGCCTGGTTCCTCCTCTCTCTCTTTGCCTGCCTCTCTGCCTGCTTGGGATCTCTGTCTGTCAAATAAATAAATAAAATCTTAAAAAAAACAAAACTTCAGTGTCCAACACCCAATGTCTTTTGAGAATAATTTAATCAAAACAATCAAAAGATTTCTCTAGGTTTTTACTCTGTGTATGAATATAATAAATTTCCTCAAAATAGATTCTACTTAAAATAACTATCTCATGCTGCATTAATATTTTTTGAAAACCTCTAAAATTTTTTGGTAAAGTTAATGTAAAAATTACTAACATTTCATTTGTAAATAATTCTCCTAAGGTAAAGCACATTTTTTTCTGTTTCTTGAGTTTATTCATTTGCATTTGCTAACGGTAACATAAATTACTTTTCCTGCTCAAGCTTAGTAACTGAGTCAACCTCTGCTTATGCATCCCATTTTTAAAAATTTAATTAATTTATTTATTTTTATTTCTTTTCAGCATAACAGTATTCATTGTTTTTGCACCACACCCAGTGCACCATGCAATATGTGCCCTCCATAAAACCCACCACCAGGCTCCCCTAAACTCCCACCTCCCACCCCTTCAAAACACCTCAGGTTGTTCTTCAGAGTCCATAGTCTCTCATGGTTTACTTCCCCTTCCAATTTCCCTCAACTCCCTTCTCCTCTCCATCTCCCCATGTCCTCCATGTTATTTGTTATGCTTCACAAATAAGTGAAACCATATGATAATTGACTCTCTCTGCTTGACTTATTTCACTCAGCATAATCTCTTCCAGTCCCGTCCATGTTGCTACAAAAGTTGGGTAATCATCCTTTCTGATGGAGGCATAATACTCCATAGTGTATATGGACCACATCTTCCTTATCTATTCATCCATGGAAGGGCCACTTTGGAGAAGAGTGTGGAGATTCCTCAAGACATTAAAAATAGCGGGTGCCTGGGTGGCTCGGAGGGTTAAGCCGCTGCCTTCACCTCAGTTCATGATCTCAGGGTCCTGGGATCGATTCCCGCATTGGGCTCTCTGCTCAGCAGGGAGCCTGCTTCCCTCTCTCTCTCTGCCTGCCTCTCTGCCTACTTGTGATCTCTCTCTGTGTCAAATAAATAAATAAAATCTTAAAAAAAAAAGAAATTAAAAATAGAGCTTCCCTATGATCCTGCAATTACACTACTGGGTATTTACTCCAAAGATACAGATGTAGTGAAAAGAAGGGCCATCTGTACCCCAATGTTTATAGCAGCAATGGCCACGGTTGTCAAACTGTGGAAAGAACCAAGATGCATCCCATTTTTTAAAGAGTATTGATGAACACACACACACACGCGCGCGCACACACACACACACACAGATCAAAGGATTCGCTCAAGGTCACACAGGGTGTCAACAACTCCACCAAGTTTAGCTTTTCTGCCTGGGGCCAGGTCCTTCTACTACAGGAGTTACTCATGATCATTCTTTGGGTATTTATTTATAAAATGATCCTAGTGGAAGAAGTGGGCAAATTAGTTGAAGTTAATTGATGGAAGGAACTTACATTTGATTATTAAGAAAAGAAAGAAAGAAAGATAAAAAGTGTCTATGACTCTGATATTTACTGAAGGAGAGAACAACAGCAACCAAAATGTGTCACAAATATCGCCAGGATTAGTGATTATTACCACTCCTTTTGCCAAAAACTTTTTCAGGGGCTTGTAATGAAAAGAAACACCATGAGTCAGAGGTACCAATGAATGACCAATTTAGGCTCCTTTTGCTCTGATGTGCAAAAACTTGTCTGATGGATATATTTGGTGTACTTGTTCTGAAATGCATGTTTTCTTATTATAAAATTAAGCTCATTATAAAAAAATCATAAAACAATACATATAAGCATAAAAAGATATGAAACAATTTTATCCATTCTAGCTACTTTCAATACTTCCAAACTCTCTTACACACAGACATATACACACACATGCACACACACACAGGTGTGCAGAAATAAGATCACACTGCATTTTTTTCCAAATGTTCGTCAATGGAATAATATGCCATGAACATTTTTTCATATTAGTAAATACATGTATCCAACAAATTAAGCTGGATTATGTGTAGCAACTACCAGAATCAAAATATTAAGAACATACAACAACAAAGCTTCCTTTCTGGTTCATGCTACATGATTATTCTGAGAGGGAAAGCTAATTGTAGCCATTCAAATGCTCAAGGTTGTACCAGATAGAAAATAGAGCACTATAGGTACTTATATTTGCAATTAAATTTCTATTCCAGAAATGAAATACATCGCTGCCCCTCACCATTCACTAGACAGAACTCATTACACAGGCCTATCCAATTAGTAAAAAATCAGGTAATATCATCTTTCCATGTGCCCGGAGTTTAAGAATGGGAAATACCGGGACACCTAGGTGGCTCAGTTGGTTGGACGACTTGCCTTCAGCTCAGGTCAGAATCCCAGAGTCCCGGGATCGAGTCCCGCACCCAGCTCCCAGCTCCACGGGAGTCTGCTTCTCCCTCTGACCTTCTCCTCGCTCATGCTCTCTCTCACTGTCTTTCTCTCAAATAAATAAATAAAATATTTTTTAAAAATAAGAATAGGAAATACCTAAATCTATAGTACCATTTTTTCATGATTTTGTAGTATTCCATTATATACATAGATGATTGATAGATTGATCCCCTCTTTGTTTTACTATGAAACTGTTCTCACATTTATCTTGCAATTAAGTATTTGAGCTTTTCCATAATTATTTTCTTAGGATAACTGTCCATATAGAAAATAAGCATGTCTTTAGGCATGTATGTTTTTAAGGCTTTGGATATGCAGTAACTAAAGCAATTTGAGAAAGCTGTACTCCCCACAGGTCATTGTTGAATATATTTTAAATTTCTTAGCCTCAACTGAATGTACTTTTTAACTCTACTAGATTTCATAGGCAAAAAATGTCAAGTGCTGTTTACAGTTTTAAGACTGCTGGTTGTATTACTATTTGTGGATTTCCAAATACTTTTACTTTCATTAGAGTTGAGTTTTCCAAAATATCCAGTGGATGCAGCAGCACCATTAGACACACTAAATCTATTGAGTGCACTGTTTCTAACTCAGGTATTCTACGGCTACAAAAGTCAAAAGCTCTACCACCGTAAAACTGCCCTGTGCCTTCAGAAATGTCCTGCCCTAAACGGAGTTACTCAGCCCCAAAACTCAGAAGTCATCACTGAGTCACTTCTTTCCTTCCCACCAATATCTAACTAATAAATAAATCCTGGAAGCTGTAGTTTCAAGACTCATCCCCAATCCATCTACTCCTCCCTAACTCCACTACTCTGCCCTGGTCCAAGCCATCATTACCCCTGGACTGAGTTATTACAAAAAGCACCTAATTGGTCCCCCACTAATCACAATTCAGCAGCCTGAATGGTATTTTTTATGAGAGAAAATTCACACAATGGCATGGATTTGTGCAAAACTCCCACTATGATCAAAACAGGAGTCAAGCTATGTGCTATGGTCAACAAGATCCTCATTTTCTATCATGTTCACTCTTTTTCACTGTGTTTCAGCCACACTGGGTTTATATCTGTCCCTGGGACATTCCAACTTCTCCCCTCCATGGGATCTCTAACCCTTTATACTTCCTGTTTCATATTAAAAAATCATTTTCACATGATTCTTTCCTTACTTTTATTGCAGTCTCTGATTAAATGTTTTCTCCAGAAGACTTTGTTGACTATAATAGTCCCCAAATATTCCCCTTCTCACTGCACAAATATACACACACCTTTGCCATCATCATCATCATCATCATCATCATCATCATATCCTCCTAATTCCACTTCTTAACTATTTGTTTTCATAAAATTAAGCATGACTTATACACACAAAATCTCTCTCTGTGGGCCTTTTGGAATCCAAGTTTCATAAAAGCAGGAACATGGACCTCTTTTTACCCACTATATTTTTAGCCCTCTGTTGGGGCAGACATAAAGTAGGTGTGAGTTCTCTGAATACAGTTTTGAATTAATAAATGAATCATTGGACCCATGTCTCCTGCAACATGGGGATTAGTCCTCCACCCGTGCAAAACATGAAGATGGTGAATGGAGTTTAAATGATAAAATTTTAAATGTATTTCTGAACTGACAAGAAAAGTTGAAGCATTGAGAGTAAGCTGAAAACAGAGATATTGGGAAGTATAGCATAGTTTTACTATCACCAAGCTTCAGAAAACCCCAAGGCTGAGAAGTTAAAGTGATTCCTTTTTAATGTCAACATTGCACCTAACAGAGGAAAAAAAATGCCAACCCTCTTTAGAGAAAAGGGCAAAACATCTTCAAACTAGAATCCTGGTCATACCAATAGACTAAATTCAGTAAAATATAAGGAAATAATAGATATAACAAGACTGGCAAATACACAAGGAAACAAACTATCATATATGACTATTAGCAAGATTTCTTTTTAAATTATGGATTTAGAAAAACAAGAGATTTATGATTTCTAAAAAGACTTCAGAATTTGAAATTTCCAAGTACAGGTGTTAAAAATGTGTCAAATTATATCAAAATGACATGTTTTATTGAAAACATGAAAAATACCTAAGAAAATATCAAAATGATCAGGAAGAATTGAATAGAAGTCAAATATAACTTTTGAAAATAAAAAATGTAAGTGTTGAAAATCAAAAATATAAACAATATTTGGCACAGATGAAAAAAACTAGTGAACTGGAAGATAAAGATGAAAAATAAACTCAAAATATAGTTCAGAAAATAATGTTATGAAAAGTATGAAAGGTTAACATATGAAGACTATAAACATGTGTGTCATATGTTTGATAGCAGTTTCTGAGGGATTGGACATGGGAGAAAAAGTTTGGGAAATGCAGTGAGTAAGAATTTCCAGGACCTTAAAATAAAATGTAGAACAGTAACATGAAAAGATCTTAAAGGCAGTAAGAGAAAAGACTAATTATTACATATTTAGACTGACAGCAGACAGTAAACAATGAAAGAAAGAAAGACATTGAAAATACGAAAAGACAATAATGCTCAACTTAAAACTTTCAATAAAAGTATATTCTAAGAGCAAAAGTAAAATAAGTTCACTGTAAGCTAAAATAAAACAAAGAGTTTGCCATCACCAGATTGTTCCTAAAAAATATTCTAAAAGATGTACTTCAGGAAGAATAAAATTTATTCTAGAAAGAAGTTTTGAGAAAAAGGACAAATAGGAAAATAAATCATTAAACAAATACTTAACAAATACTAAATCTGGGGTTCCTGGGTGGCTCACTGGATTAAACCTCTGCCTTCGGTTCAGGTCATGATCTCAGGGTCCTGGGATCAAGCCCCACATTGGGCTCTCTGCTCAGCAGGGAGACTGCTTCCCCCCTCTCTCTGCCTGCCTCTCTGCCTGCTTGTGATCTGTCTCTCTCTGTCAAATACATAAATAGAATCTTTAAAAAAAATACTAAGTCAAGCATGAAGCCTTATTAACGATTTATACATATATAAATGAAGCAACATTGAAATAAAGCAAATATTGAGGTTAAAAGTAATGATAAAGGGAAGACATAGGGTGCCTGGGTGGCTCAGTAGGTTAAAGCCTTTGCTTTAGGCTCAGGTCATGATCCCAGGGTCCTGGGATCAAGTCCGCATTGGGCTCTCTGCTCAGCAGGGAGCCTGCTTCCCTCCCTCTCTCTTTGCCTGCCTCTCTGCCTACTTGTGATCTCTGTCTGTCAAATAAATAAATAAAATCTTTTAAAAAAAGGGAAGATATAAAATAATAAGACAGAGAAATGGTAGAGTAGGCAGATTTGGACCAGTGTTTATGCTAACAACAGTCATGCATAAAGGAAACATGGTAAATAACAAAGTGAACTTTATCTATCCACAGGAAATAAATACGATAATTACATATACGATTCTGGAAAATTCATAAGCAATGGGAAAAAATAAAATTGGATCTCATTTTTATATTAATATATAAAAATTCAATCCCATGTGGATTAAAAATGTGAGTGCAAAAAATCCAAAATTAAAAATCTAGAAGACAATATTAGAAAATATCTTTATGACTTTGGGGTAAGGAAATAATTTTTTTTTTTTAAAGAGAGCATGCATATGTGCAAACAGGTGGGGGAAGGGCAGAGAGAGAGGGAGAGAGAGAATCTTCAACAGGCTACACACCACATGTGCCACTCAATCTCATGACCCTGAGTCAAAATCCAGAATCAAACACTTGATTGACTGAGCCCCCCACACACTCCAAGAAAAGAATTTTTAAACAACACACAAAAAGCACTAATGGCAAAAAATTATTGACACATTTCACTATATAAGAATGTAAAACATCAATTTCTTAAAAGACTAACTAAAACAAAGTTTAAAACAAACTTAAAAAAAAGTGGAGAAGAGAACAAGCCACAAACTAAGAGACAATATTTGCAACAAGTATAGACGACATGGGCTTATTGCCCTAAAAGAATATAAAGTAGCATAAGACTCACAAAAAGGAAGAAGAGAGAGAAGAAGTAGAAGAGGAAGAGGAAGAAGAAAAGAAAAGAGGCAATTTTTTTAGTGAATAATAAAAGTAAATAACATATGGAAGGAGAATAAACATGTAAATAGATAATCAATTGTGTTATCAGAAAAAGAAATATTTTTATGCCAAAAAGATTGTTATAATTGGAATGTGTTGATGAGAATGTAGAAAAATAGACATTGCTTGGGTGTTATAAATGTACATTCTGGAATTAGTAAACAATTTATCTTTATCTGGTAAGGTGGATTGTGTGTGTGTGTGTGTGTGTGTGTGTGTATTTTAAGAGCTTACATATCCCAGGAGAAGTTTTAAATTTACACACCATGAACTGTATGTAAGAACAGTTTTAGTAGCATTACTTCCTAGCAATATACTGGGAATAATCCAATTGCTTTTAAACAAAACTGATAAATAGACTATTACATCCCAAATACTTTGAAACTAAATAGCACATTTATAAAAAGCACATAACTCAAGGACTAAATCAAAAGGGAAATAAGAAAGAATTTAAACTGTATAAAATTTGAACACAACCAATCATTTGTGGGATATACCAACAGCAGTATTCAAGGATTTTTATAGAACTAATACATATATTAAAAAAGAAGAAATATCTCAAAATCAATGACTTCTTTTTCCACCATAAGAGACTGGAAAATGAAGAGTAAATTTAAATGAACATAAGCCTATGAAAGGAAATAATAGAGTTTAGAGTGGAAATTAGGGAAAGAGAAAGGAAGCCAAAGGATGATTCTTTAAGAGAAAACAATAAAAGAGATAATTCTCTTTCCAGTCCAGTTAAGAAACTGTCAACAAACGTGGAAAAAAAAATGATGTTTTTTTTAAGCTGGTGAAAGATATCCATGAAAAATTTACAGTTAATATCCCATATTGAATGTTAAGCAACAGAATATTTTCCCTATAATATATATGTTTGCTCTCATCATTTCTGTTCTACATTATACTGGAAACGTATGCCAAACAAAAAAAGAAATAAAACTATAAGAGTGTAAAGAAAAAAAAATACAATTCTTTTTAGTTTTTAGATGGCATAACTGCTTACTTAGAAAACCCACTGAACCTTTAGAAAAGCAACTAGAACTAATAAATTATATTATCAAGTTGGTAGACTAGAAGATGCAAATACAAAAATCTAATGCATTTCTGTATGTTAGTAAGAAACAATTCAAAATTGAAATTAAAACAACAGTTTTACTTACACTAACATAAAAAATTAAATACTCAAGAATACATCTCACAAAAGATGGATAAAAACTCAAATAATGAAAGCCAAAGACATTGTTGAGAGAAATTAAGATTTAAATAACTGGAGAGATATAGCATGTTCATGAATTGTAAGACTCAAGATACCAATCCTTCACAAAGTGATTTATAGATTTAATCCAAACCCAATTAAAATCCTAGAAGTCTTTTTTTCATAGTTATTGAAAAATTAATTATAAAAATAATATGATCTAAAATAGACAAAACTTTGAAAAAGAGCAAAGTTACAGGGCCTACACTACTTGACCCCAAGATTTATTTCTATATCAATCAAGACAGTGTGGTACTAGCAAAAATATAGACATCTAAATAAGTGGAGCAAGAAAGAAGATCTAGAAATGTACCCACAGATTTATGGTTATTTTATTTTTGATAAAAGTTTAAAGAAAATTCAGCAGTAAAAGAATAATTGTTTTTTAATTGTTTAAAAGTTGGATATTCATAGGAAGAAAAAAAGCTGATCAAAATTTAAGTTAACATTGCTCATTGATCCAAATCTAAAAACTGTAAAACTGATAAAAGAAAATAGAGAGGGATTTGTTGTAACCATAGATTATGCACAGATTTCTTAGATATAACAGAGAAAGTATAATCCATAATAGCCAAAATTGGTAAGGTGGAGTTTGTAAAAATTAGGAATCTCTGAATTAAGGAGTCAATCCCATTTACAATTGCACCCAAAACCATAAGATACCCAGGAATAAATCTAACCAAAGAAGCAAAGAATCTAAACTCAGAAAACTATAAAGTACTCATGAAAGAAATTGAGGAAGACACAAAGAAATGGAAAAATGTTCCATGCTCATGGATTGGAAGAACAAATGTTGTGAAAATGTCTATGCTACCTAAAGCAATCTACACATTTAATGCAATCCCTATCAAAATCCCACCCATTTTTTTTCAAAGAAATGGAATAATCCTAACATTTATATGGAACCAGAAGAGACCTCGAACAGCCAAAGGAATATTGAAAAAGAAGGCCAAAGTTGGTGCCATCACAATTCCAGACTTCAAGCTCTATTACAAAGCTGTCATCATCAAGAGAGTATGGTACTGGCACAAAAACAGACACATAGATCAATGGAACAGATTAGAGAGCCCAGAAATAGACCCTCAACTCTATGGTCAACTAATCTTCAACAAAGCAGGAAAGAATGTCCAATGGAAAAAAGAGAGTCTCTTCAACAAATGGTGTTGGGAAAATTGGACAGCCACATGCAGAAAAATTAAATTGGACCATTGCCTTATACCACACACAAAAATAGACTCAAAATGGATGAAGGACCTCAGTGTAAGAAAGGAATCCATCAAAATCCTTGAGGAGAACACAGGCAGCAACCTCTTCGACCTTAGCCACAGCAACTTCTTCCTAGGAACATCACCAGAGGCAAGGGAAGCAAGGGCAAAAATGAACTAGGACTTCATCAAGATCAAAAGCCTTTTTTGTAGAAAAGGAAACAGTCAACACAACCAAAAGACAACTGACAGAATGGGAGAAGATATTTGCAAATGACATATCAGATAAAGGGCTAGTGTCCAAAATCTATAAAGAACTTATCAAACTCAACACCCAAAGAACAAATAATCCAATCAAGAAATGGGCAGAGGACATGAACAGACATTTGGACATTTCTACAAAGAAGACATCCAGATGGCCAACAGACACATGAAAAAGTGCTCCACATCACTTGGCATCAGGGAAATACAAATCAAAACCACAATGAGATACCACCTCACACCAGTCAGAATAGCTAAAATTAACAAGTCAGGAAATGACAGATGCTGGCGAGGATGCAGAGAAAGGGGAACCCTCCTACACTGTTGGGGGGGAATGCAAGCTGGTGCAACCACTCTGGAAAACAGCATGGAGGTGCCTCAAAAAGTTGAAAATAGAGCTACCCTATGACCCAGCAATTGCTCTACTGGGTATTTACCCTAAAGATACAAACGTAGTGATCCAAAGGGGCACGTGCAACCGAATGTTTATAGCAGCAATGTCCACAATAACCAAACTATAGAAAGAACCTAGATGTCCATCAAAAGATGAATGGATAAAGAAGATGTGGTATATATACACAATGGAATACTATGCAGCCATCAAAAGAAATGAAATCCTGCCATTCGCAACGACGTGGATGGAACTAGAGGGTATCATGCTTAGTGAAATAAGTCAATCAGAGAAAGACAACTATCATATGATCTCCCTGATATGAGGAAGTGGAGATGCAACGTGGGGGGTTTGGGGGGGTAGGAAAAGAATAAATGAAACAAGATGGGATCGGGAGGGAGACAAATCATAAGAGACTCTAAATGTCACAAAACAAACAGGGTGGCCAGGGGGAGGAGGGTAGGGAGAGGGTGGTGGGGTTATGGACATTGGGGACAGTATGTGCTGTGCTGAGTGCTGTGAAGTGTGTAAACCTGACGATTCACAGACCTGTACCCTGGGACTAATAATATGTTATATGTTTATAAAAAAATAAAAATAAATTATAAAAAAATTAGAAATCTCTGATCTTTGAAAGGCAGTCCTAAAAAAAATCACAAACTAGGAAAAATATTTGTAATATCTGAAAAATTACTTCTATCCAGAATACAATATTTAAAGGTCTTCAAAATTCAATTTTAAAAAGTACAATAAATAATAGACAAAATATTCAAACAGGCACTTCACCAATGAAAATATGTGGATAGCAAATTAGCACATTAACAGATTCTCAAATCATTAGTCTTCAGAAAATACAAATTGAAGTCCCAATGAAATATCTCCACATACCTATTAGAACATCTAAAATGTAAAAACGTATCATCTGAAGTTGTATTTAGTCTGTGGAATAATTGCAACTCTCATACAGTACCAATGGGGATGTATACAAGCACAATCACCTCTCGGAAGATTAGCAGTTTCTTACCATACTAGCTATCAATTCTATTCCTAGATATTTGCCAATGAAATTTAATTTATCAATGAACTCAAACATATCATAAAAGTATTCTAAGACTTGGGACACCTGGGTGGTTCAGTTGGTTAAGCATCCAACTCTTGGTTTTGACTCAGGTTATGATCTCAAGGTTGTGAAATAGAGTCCCTCCTAAATGCTCCACACTCAGTGATCTGTGAGGAAACTGCTCAAGATTCTCTGTCTCTCCCTCTCCATCTGCCCCTCCCCCATTTCTGGGCATGCACTCTCTCTCTGAAATAAATAAAAATAATTTTTAAAAGTACTCCAAGACTTGTACACAAATACTTATAGGACTTTTGTTCATAATATTTATAAATAAAAAATAAGAAACAATACATCATTCATCAAGGAAAAAAAATATCCTATCCATACAATGTAATGCTTCTTAGAAATTAAAAGGCATGTACGCAAAAACACAGATGAATTTCAAAATAATTATTCTTCTGAAAGAGATAAAACAAAACAAAATAAACACATGCAAGAATACATACCAAGCCATTCCATTCATATAAATTCTAGAAAATACAACCAAGTCTAAAATGACAGAAAAGAGATCAATTGTTTTCTGGGGGTGAGAGTAGAAGAAAGAGAATAGCATTGCAAAGGTACAGAGGAAATTTGAAGTGTGATGGATATGTTTATTTTCTTGACTGTGGTGGTAAGTTTGTGTGTTTGTGTATAGTTTCACAAACATATGCATGCATGCATATGCCAGAACTTATCAAATTCTATACTTTAAATGTACAGCTTATTATATATCATTTATAAATAAATGTAACTATTATAGAAATAAAATAAAAAAATTTTAAAATAACAAATAAATGATACATATGATATTTATAAAAACCTCTTTGGCAGGAGGTCAAGAATATAAGACAATGTGGGGAAGGAAGAGAAGGACAGAAAGATAGAGAGGGACACAA
This sequence comes from Mellivora capensis, assembly GCA_004024625.1. Taxonomy (NCBI): domain Eukaryota; kingdom Metazoa; phylum Chordata; class Mammalia; order Carnivora; family Mustelidae; genus Mellivora; species Mellivora capensis. The sequence goes on along the minus strand of PISX010002365.1, from coordinate 88,945 downwards.
AGAGGGAAGAGATTAAATAGAGGAGGGCATAGGAAAAATAAAGGATCATCAAAGACATTTAAAATGGTCTATTTCTTGAGTTGATTGGAAAATAAGTTAATGTGTCTTTTATTCATTACAGTTTTTATATTCTTATATGAGTTATTGTGTATCAGTGAAGTATTTCACAATAAACAAAAATGAACCAATAATGAGCATAAATCACTGAATGGCCAAACCCTCTTCACTGTACAGTTTGTCTTTAAATATTTAATATTAGATTTCTAAACTCTGAAATAAAACACTATAAAATTTTCCCATTGCTTTCCTCTCTATTTTTCCTTGACAGCATAAAGCTTATATATATGGTGACCTCTACCCCATTGGTTTCAGAGTATTACCTAAATAAACATCATGTACCTCAGAGTTAGAGTTCAAATCATCATAAAAAAAAGGCCTGCACTATAAGTAATCATGATCCCTGTTTTGAAGATGATGAAATGGAAAATTATAATACTAAAGAAACATTGGCAAGAGAATCTCTGTATCTCAAAATCAAAAGAAATTAATCTCAATTGACGCAGACAATGTGGATCAATCCCAGTATTATATCTACTTGATTATAAAAATAAGATTTATAACCTGAAACTTTATTTTTTAGATTCCAATACGTATTAAGCTTTCTTTTATTTCTGTGAATGATTAATTTGATAAAATACATAAAACAATGTAGCATTGTCCAGATTCACACTAATGGGTGTGAACTAATGAAAAATCATAGAGTAGAACAAAATACTGGTAATATTTCTGTTAGACAGGGGAGAAAAATATTTACTATTCTTTTGCCAAAATCAGAAGTGACTAACTCCAAAAACAGGATATTAATTCCTACCCTTATTAAATTGAGCTGAATTAAAATGATTATGTTTTGTTTGATCAATAATTGCTTTTCTGCATGTTGGATTTTGTGAAATCAACTAAATTACAAATTCCTAGATGTAATGTGGACAACAGTATGATCTTCTGACAATTTCAGGGACACATAGAATTTAGCCACTAAACAGCTTTGTAATTATTAAAAATACAGCAGTAATAATAACTATAATCTTAGCTATAGATTTATATATATTTTTGAATTATCAGTATGAAATTCCAAAATGGATTATGTTCTCTGATCCTCAATTTCTTAATCTGTATAATGGAATGGCATGGGTATAATGGAATTGGCATGGGAGGAATTCCCTTCCCCAGCTGAGATAAGGCTTTGACATAGTCTTTCTCCTGGAGGTTCTTTGTGTATTTCATAATCATGACTCTCACTTCTCCATACCAAGGCCATCAGGCTAGCTTTCTTCAGTCGACAAGTGCCAACAAGGATGTCGGACACCTAGAATTTTCATACATGACTAGGTGGGATGAGAAGTCACATATTCACCTTGAAAAATAGTTTGGCAGTTTAGCATAAAGTTAAATGTGTACGTATCGCAGTCCCAACAATCTTGCTTTTCAGTATTCACTACAGCAATGAAAATATATGTCCATGCAAAGATTTGCACATGAATGTTCATGACAGCTTATTCATAATACCTCAAACTGTAAACATCCCAAATATCCGTGAGCTTAGAAATAGTGTAATAAATTGGGGCATATCTACATGATGAACTCAACAATTAAAGGGAATACAAAAACATGGATGTCTCTAGAACATTCCACTAAGGCTACATGAGTGTAATATTCCATCTACATGGCATTGTGTTAAATAAAGGAAAGTCTCTAGGACCAGAAACCAGATTTGTGGCTGCCTGAAGCTCAAGGTAGAAGGAAGGAATTGGCTACAATGAGCCATGAAAGAACTTCTTGGAATGATGGATTGTTTCAATGCTTATGTGACTGCGTCTGTTTTCCAATGTTCATTGAACTGGACACCTGGAAAGGGGAAATTTTGCTATATGTAGATAATACTTCATCAAGCCTGTCTTCAGAAAATCTTCAAAAGAATCTGATGAAAACTAACAAAACTGTCCCTAATGTTGACAAATACCTACATATAATTAGATTACCTGGGAATTGGGAATCTAGGAAGTAAGTAGCACTTGTGGACCACATATGTGTGTTTGGGAGAGTGCCCCTGTGAGATTAAAAGAAGGGGAAACTGTAATAAGATGGAGAAAAAGAAAGCAGTAATAGATTGATAGACTCCTGTAATGTAGAAAAATGTCAATATCACTAAGCATTAATGTTTCTATACTTAATATTATTGAATTATATTGAACAATTATCAGATTAAAGGCTGACATAACTTTTGTTATGATCGACATTGATCTTTTACTTCAAGTTCACAACTTAACTCTACCATTGATGGAAAGACAACATATAAGCTATGAAAATTATATTGCAATAAGCAAGTTTTCAAAAAAATCTAAAAAATAAATAACACTAAAAATAGATAAACATGTTGTGAAATTTATCAAGTCCATTAAAACATTTGATAGGAGATTAACGGATTGGTTGTGTATTAGGGAAAAAAGGAAGATATGAATTTATGAATAAATTAGTTGGTTTGGAGAAAAGAATTTTGTCTTAGTCTGTGTCCCCAGTTAAGCTCAATGTGAATAAGAATCTGAAACAAATATTCCTTTAAGTGTAGCGGATATACTAAATTTTGTATGCCTGGGTTTGAGTAGATCAGAAATATTCGCATATAACAAGAAGTGCTGCTCTAGTTGTTGTTTTTTTTTTTCCCTCAGACTAAAGAAATATAGAAAATCACACAAAATTCCCCACACCAGACCCCTAACTGCAGCAATTCAGATAAGATTTTGAACCTGTGAGCTACTGAGGATCACCTGCTACTTCACTGTTTCTATTTCCTGCTATTCAGAAAGATTTTTCTCCTCAGCAATTTCATTTAGCCAACCACTGCTGACTCAGGACTGTACTTCTTGCTACCCAGAAAAGTATATTAGATGCCTATACATTTTGATATTTAATCAAACAAATGCATCTTATTCAGTAAACTTTCTTTTGCCCCAAGGAATGTGATGAGATCCTTAATTGTTACAGATAATCAGCACAGCAAAATTTCCATGTCAGAGAATACATGGTTTCTCACAAGCTAAAGGTTCAGTTTCATTTATTCCATCTTTTCCTGGAAGTTTTATCTTAGAGGTGAGGAGTCAGTTATCATAAAATTGGAAGAAAAATAATCTGCTAAACCCAACAAGAAAAACTACCATACTAGAGAAAAATTCAAACTTGTTCTATATCCATCTGAGATGCATTTTTAGAAAACACTGTTCTGCAAACAGTTCTCTTTGGTTCTTAGCAGGAGCCAAAATATCAGGACACCAAAATGAATTTTTAGGTTATTGGATTCATTGCCTCAAACCTCTCTCTCTCTCCACACACGCACACATACACACACACACGTATATACACACACACATATATAAATACATATATACATATACATTTTACATTATATATAAGTATACAGATATGTAAATATATATTTTTATATTTGTTCATATTTAATATATATTTTATATATGTATATAATTTAACTACCCACAACTCCATGTTCAATAAAAAGAATAGCATTGATATAACCAATAAGGTCAAAGTTTATTCTTTTTCTCTTTATATACTAATTAGAATTAATAATTAGTAGACATTGCTATGTATTTGGCAATGCTGATACTGTATACTACAAATGAAGTGTAGCAGGGAATTCATTCATTGCTTGGTTCAGAGAGACAGTGTTGGGTTGGAATCAGTTACAGTATTTTAAGATTTTTTTTTATTCATTTATTTGTCAGAGAGAGAGAGCGAGCGAACACAGGCAAACAGAGTGGCAGGCAGAGACAGAGGGAGAAGCAGGCTCCCTGCCGAGCAAGGAGCCTGATGTGGGACTTGATCCCAGGACGCTGGGATCATGACCTGAGCCGAAGGCAGCCGCTTAACCAACTGAGCCACCCAGGTGTCCCAGTTACAGTATTTTAGTATGTCTACCCATTTCGACTTTTGTTATCAGCTTTATAGTTGTGACAATTCGATTTTCTTAATAGGCTGAGGAGTCACTAGACCCCAGGGTACTGAGTTATGGTAACAAAATGCATAAAAGACCGATAGATAGGGGCGCCTGGGTGGCTCAGTCGTTAAGCATCTGCCTTCAGCTTAGACATGTGGGATCAAGCCCCACATTGGGCTCCTTGCTCTTCGGGAAGCTTGCTTCTCCCTCTCCTGCTTACCCTGCTTGTATTCCCTCTCTAACTGTCTCTCTCTGTCCGTCAAATAAATAAATAAAATCTTAAAAAAAAAAGAGAGAGAAGACTGATGGATAGAAATCAGAAAGCCAATTTGTTAATTCCCAGGAAGAATCACAACTACCAGAATTAGAATATTGTCTTTCAGTGAAAAGATTTACATAGGAAGCTTTAATCAGAGGGTTATTGCCTGGAGATCATGAGATTAAAACTGAAGGAGTTAACTATTTGATTGTAATGGCTGGTGTCACACAATTTGATATTCTTGTGCCTCTATATTGACACTTGGTTTCAAGAGCCTGGATACCCTCTCTTCTGTCCTGTTGAGATTGGAGAAGCCAAAGATTGCTTCTCTAACTTACTTTTTCTCTTGACTTTCCCAGCTACCAACATCCTCAATGACAGACTTTCTTTAGGTATGTTTATAACAAGACTCAGGTCCCCATCCCACCTGAGAAACATCTGATTTTGTTTAAAGTAACTAATTTAGAGATACCACTCCTCAATTCCTTTTCTTACAGGGCACTTCATATAATGAACACTTGAGAACTTTGAGTAGCTGACTAACGCGATAGCATAGACTATTTTATGTTCTGTTTCTAGATACCAGAAGTTTCTGGAAAATTTATACCCATTGCTTTAATTCTCTTGTATCCCCTCCATTTTGAATCTAACTTAAAAAAATGAAAATGCTCCCTTGAAGTCATATAGGGAAAAAATTGCCATATGGTTTGCCATGAAATTCAAATAAATATTTAAAAATCTTCATGTTTTCTGATAAAGATGTTGTTCATAATAAATCTACCTCCTATGTGCTAAACTGGTCTATAAGGGGCAAAAACCTGTCAGAATAATCAAGGAATGGACATGTGAGGTCATTTGAGATGAAATCCCACAAATTACTCCCAGGCTTATACAGTAAGACACAAAGTAGAAATCTTCCTAAGCTTTGATGACTCAGTGTTGTTTGATGTTGTTGGGTAGGTGTTGGGTAAGTGTTCATTGAAAGGATTTCTAGCTAACACAATTATTTGGGCACATATTATTAAATAAATGTTTGCTTTTCTTTAAAAAATAATAGGTAAGTAGTTGACTTTATGTTAAAGCAATTTTTAAAGTAGCAAATGTGTAGATTCTGCACCATGATACTATTCTTAGAATTTCTCAAAGATTCTTAAAATTGTATCATATTTGGTAAATTACTCTGAAGTTTTCAGAGAGTTTTCTATAAAGTTTCATGGATAAGTGCTATAGTCTGGCTATGCTATGACTGGTCATTTGTATGCCTTAGTTGCTTGAGGAATTATCTCAGAGATAAAGTTCTCTTATCTAAAAACACAGGGAGGGGTGCATATCAGAAGATCTCTGTCTTATGTACAGAAGCTCTTTGGCAATGTGACATCTCAAAAATATTAACCACAATGCCTTGCCAATTCATCTGCCTTTTCTGGGGTGCATCTGAAGTGATTTTAAGTGGACTACTTATGTCTGGAGATCTCCCCAGTAAACACTTTATTTTCTCCAGTGAAATCCATTGCACTAGGATTACAAAAATTTAGTCGAGTTCTTTCCTTGGAATTAAAAAAAAAAGAACTTTTCAGATATGTGGAATCATATTCATGGCATTTTGTCTTCAGATATTATAAAATGAACTAAAAAACAGATAACATTTATTAAGTGGCTTACTATCTATCCACTACTGTGCTAAGCATTATATGTATCTCATTTAATTCTCACTACAAGCCAATGAAGCAAATGAACACTGTACTATTTTATAGAATATGGCACTTAGAGATTCACCAGCATGCTCAGGGCCCCACAGTTACAAACAGATGAACTGAGAAATGATCCCAGACAATCTGAGGACAGAGATCACATTCTTAACAGTGAAAATATACTACCTTTTAGTGTATAACACACATTGCTTAAAGCCCTATTTTCCAACAAGACTGGAAAACCCAACTCAAGATTCTAGCCTTATGGGATACAGATAGTTCTGAATCTGGAAACTTAAAATTATGTTGTTTCACCAATACACAGTAGAAATTTGATTCTCAAAGGTAACCTGCTATTTCATGCCCTGTTGTGTGTACTTTACTTCAGTAAAGTAATTTATTTGTCCTCATGGGTTAGACGGACAGAACTGATGGTGTCAAGCTGAGTTAATAGAAGACCAGATGTTGGTTGGCACAAATCCTGCCAGCCAGCAGGAGAAATGAGGAAATTATAGGTTCCATAGGAACATTAGTCTCAAAATAAGTGAACAGAATCTCTTAGACTTGAGGAAATCTCCATCATAAATGAAGTTTAGGGAAATCCATGTCTTTTCATTTCCAGGAAATATCCAATATTTCAAGTAGTTAACTCAGAATGAGAAAAATATATATCAGAAAATGAATAATCAAGAAAATACATATATTTTTAACACAATCCTCATTAAGAAAATACTGCCAATTACCCCTTTCATGAAGATGGCCCTGAAGGCTGAGAAGAAAGCCCCTGCCCTTTCCAAAGCCAAAACCAAAGCAAAGACTTTGAAGGCCAAGAAAGCAGCTCTGAAAAGCATCCAAAGTCACAAAAAAAAAAAAGGGGGGGGGAGAGCAGAAGATCCACACACCACCTACATTCTGATGATCCAAGACACTGTGTCTCTGAAGGCAGCCTAAATACCCTCAAAAGAGTTACCCCAGGAGAAACAAGCTTGACCACTATGCCATCATCAAGTTCCCCTGACTACTGAGTCAGCCATGAAGAAAATAGAAGACAACAACACACTTGTGTTCACTGTGGGTGTCACCAGATCAAACAGCCTGTGAAGAAGCTTGACGTGGCCAAGGTCAACACCTTGATTAGGCCCGATGGAGAGAAGAAGACATATGTTCGACTGGCTCCTGACTATGATGCTTTGGATGTTGCCAACAAAATTGGGATCATCTAAACTGAGTCCAGCTGGCTAAATCTAAGTATAAATTTTTTCACCGTAAAAAAAGAAAATACTGCCAAATAAATCTAGAAGAATGCGTGATCTCACAAGGCCAGTCATTTCTTACTAAACACCATTTGGATAGAAGAGATCAAGAGAGTTTAATTTAGATTTCCTTCTGCCACAAATCCATAAATATAAAATATACCTGAAACTCAGGTATTACAAAAAAAAAAAAGGCAGAGATGTTTAGATAGAACTATTGGGGAAAGGATTATGTCTTCACCCAAACTAATGTTCTCCATGCATCACTAAATGAACATTTTTGGATGATATCATACACTCCAAACACCTTGCTATTAAAATTTTGAGTATGTTTTGTAAGGGCAGTTTAAGCCCTCAGGTGATCACTGAGGATTCTTACCCTCTCATCTGACCACACACCTGGAATGGAGGGAACTGGGTGCAGAGGTGAAGATGGTCACTGTACAAGCACTTCCGGATTGCTGGCTGTGTCATTTCTTCCTCCTTCTACTGCTTCTCCTGCCACCTCTCAGTACAGCTGAACTTTAAGAGACCCAGGAGAAAGAAGAAATAAGACTTTAAATAATTTATTTGGAGAAACAGTCAGTGAAGAGGAACAAATCATGTTTCGCTAAAAGAACCGGGACCTTTGACACTCCCCTTCTCGCTCCAGTACCTGGAGCTCTAGCCGGATTGCATTAGTGAAATTTTCATTTGATGGCATTTTAATATTCTGCCTTGATGACTTTTTAGCAACATTTACTTTCAGAGGTCTCGAGTGTTCCCTCGGAGGAAATGAAACATGTCAGAGCCCATTACAAAAATCAAAATTTAAATACCTCGACCACATTAGGGCTTACACACAATCCCATCAGCGCTTAAGCTGAAACTCACAACTATTCATTCTCTTGCTCAATCAGTAATGAGTACATTTGATGAAGCATTCCAGGGTCAGGGAACACACGTTAGTGATCTAACTTAACCCATTGATTGCCTGGCCACAAAGGACCAGGGCAGGACTTGATTAAACTGTAACAGGCAAATAATTTCCAACAGCACCAAAAGAAAGCACTTCTCCCCCCCCACCTTTTTTTAAAAGAGTGATGATTCCCATAAGTAATGCCCAAGGGATGTCGATAAGACAGTTGTAGGTTGGGTGTGGCAATTTTGGGGTATTACTTTATGTCTGTATGTCCTTTAAAACAACCGGCTTAGTTTTCATCTAACTACAGCCACAGTTACTGTGTTACAAAGATTTATTGTAATCTATAATTAGAGGGTCACTGACTGCATGATTTTGATTTGAGCAACACCTTACTCTTCTTCTGCTCCCCCGACTTTCTCAAGAATTTCGGTGTATTCCTGGCAAAGAAGAATTCCCAGGTTGCGATTTGGCTGTCTAGAGCATATCATATTCTAGTTGGCAACATGGGGCTGCCCCCAGATTCTCTTGGGTATTGATCTTGTATGTAAAAGCAATGCAAATCACACATATTGCTGTTTGACATCACAGTGAAATCTTCAAAAATCCAACTCAGTCCACAGATAATTGCCAATTTTTCATATGGGCAATGTCTCTTTTTCTCTTCCTCCTCTCTCTCTCCTCTCCCTCTTCCTCTTCTTCCTCCCACCCCAACTGAGTGACTTTTATAATCAAGTAGGGAAATATACCATTTGATCATAACACTATAGTGCTGTGGGTACACTTATTGCCACTTCTCTAGTTCAGCCTATGTTAATGTTGATGCTTCAGCTCTTACTAGTGAATTAATGATCCTGGCCTTGGCTTTCTCTTTAAAGAGAATTAAGGAATCTCCTTTTCAAGAGATAATTAAAAGTGACAACAGGGTCTGATGGAAAATTGTGATATGATTCTGCCTGGACAGAATTTCTTCTGGACCTCCTAGATCATGTTCTTAAATTCCCCATAAAGCACCTGTAGTATTCTGGTGAACACCCTGGAACAAAGATGTTGAAACCTGAGATCAGAACATTTCTTTGCTCTCCTTGGAGGATGCCACTCACCTCTTCCCATGGTCTAGTGTAACTGGATGTCACTCACCAACATTTTTCGTTGTGAGGGTTAGTGGAGATTGCTCTACAATTCTCAGTGTCTTCTAAGATTTGTGTAGTATTTCTCATTTACTTTGAGGAGGTCTTACTTAAGAGATACATTCACATTACAAGCTAAAGGCAATGTTTATTGCTTTTCCTCATCCTGTTGCTTACCAGTTGCCAGGGGTGCGCCATCTAACTACTATTTGGAAAGGAAAACCATCATGGAGCAGTAAAAGGCACTAAGCAAATCCACGATGCCTAGCAGAAAGCTAGAAAAGGGAAAGAAAGTGAATTTTTCAAAAATAATCTAAAAGAATGTAGCCAAGGTGAATTCCTCACACATTGCCCACTGGAAAAATCACTGAAGAATTTCCTTCAAGTCATCCTTTCCCAGCACCATGAAGCCAGGGGTGCTCAGCCACATAGTTTCTAGCCCTGCCAATCACTAAGTTAGGAAAAGATCCATTTGAAAATTTAGAGTTAAAAATGCTTGATGGAGAGGGGAAGCCTTGAAGCATTCATAATGTCACCACTAATGCATGGTAGTCCAAATCTTACAGAACTTAAATTTCTCATGGAAGCTTAGAAATGAAAGAAACAACCATTCTCTCGTTTAACTATGACCCCTCTTCCCAGATCTAGGGGGAATAAAAATTGTCAAAGAAACCCCAAGGTTTTGGAAAAATCTTGAAACACTTAAATAATTCTATTTGTAATTTTAACAGTGGTAGACATGAGCAACAGTACTAAATTCATTCTAGCTCAGTCTCTTGCTTAACACACACACACACACACACACACACACACACACACACACTGCAATTCCAACTGAAGAATCATATAATGCATAGCTTGAATCCATGCTACTTATTTTCTGTTTATTTAAAATCAGAGAACGTCTTAAATATTTTACTGTCTAGGTTTTAGGTAAAGACTGTTACATTTATATGACTCCCTTTGTGAAAAATCAAAAGACAAACTTACATTGAATATTTAAACTTCTTAAAGACTCTCTAGAGATGAATGAACCTTCACCCTGAAGCCAGTCCCAACTTCTCTCTGTCCAGCCACCCTTTACATTAGAAGCTCACTGTCATCTTAAAGGACATGTTACCCTCCTTTTTGCTCTGGTATCTTTCTGTGCTGGCAGCTGGAGAGGTGGAGATTTACATGGGGTCTAGAACTGTGATTTTGGACTTCCTTATACATTCCTGGGAATAAGTAAAACTGAGGAAATGAGATAAGTTTCTTAAACTCTGTTTCTTTGTTTTCATCAACAGTAAATTTGAGATGAGGAATACTGTTTTGAGGACTGAGTGGTATAGCATGGGTACAGCCAAGGGCCAAATGCTTAGCTGTCTCTCAAGAACCATCATCATGGTCATCATCAGGAACATCAGCGCCATTGTTACTATTTTTTTCTGTTGCAATCTTTCTCTTAAGTCCTCCTGGAGTTCCATGATTCTTTCGCTTTGGTGTCTAGGGATTCCCTTCGATTCTCTGTTTTTTCTCATGGGCTTGACTTTGGCGTCACTGGCTTTCCATGTTTATTATCATTTCCTCTCACATTCCTATTTTAACCTGAGAAATAACACAATGGCAAAAACTTTCAGTGATGGTCTTTTCAGTGCAATATTTAGTTTACTAAGATATTAACTATAAGACAAAGGGATAGAGTTTAGGCTGTGGAATATGAAATTGCAGCTGACCAGGAAAGAGTGGAAACTTAAAGGGTATTTGGAGCTTTCTCTGAAAGCAATTGATGACGGTCTTCTCCAGGATACCATGACACTAGTTATAAGCATGAGAGTCTTACGCTGAGGTGGGGGGAAGGGGTGGAAAGAAAAGGAGAGAGAGAAGGAAAGGAAGGGAGGGAGGGAAGAAGGAAGGATGTGGGAGGGAGAGAGGGAAAAGGAGAGAAAGTGAGAGGGAATGGAAAATGGGGGAAGGAGGGAGAAAGGGAAAGAGAAAGAAAGAGAGAGGAGGGAGGGAGAAAAAGGGAGGGAGGGAGGAAGGAAAATAATTCTACTGCAAGCTTTCTTCTCTTAGAAAAATCGGTACGATAATGGTTTTTAAAAACTTTACAAGCAGTTTATTCTTACTCTGAATATCTGAGTCTAAGACAATATCAGCCAAAAAGAGTTTCTCAGAAGATTCCCAATTCCAAGAAATTAGGGGAAACACCAAAGAAAGGTGTCAGTTAAGATAGGTTATGACCAAATCCAAGTAAAATTTTCTACCACGATAATCAATAATAACTGCTTTTTTTCTGTACTTGAAGATATTTTCATTTTCCAGGTCTAAAACTTCCTAAAGTAGAAAACTATCCATTATATGATGAAAACTAAAAAAGCAAAATGTCTGTAAAATAGGAATTCTTAGAAATAATTCAGAAAGTTTTTTAGGGGGCTTTTGATTGAAATAGAGAAAAGAATGCCTTTGCTTTTTTTAAGCTGAAGGGCAGAGCCCCAGAAGAATTATTTCTAAATAGTGTTGGAAATAGATTTCCTTGATGGTCATATGTAATTTTTATGTCACAATGTGTCATGAGAAAGGAAAGAGGGGGGAGATACAACTATCTCTAGACCTTCTGAGATACACAAATTTCCCCCAAATAATTAGCTAAATATTCTATTGTAATATCTTTAAAAGTTATTTATCAGGAGCATAATGATTGCACACATTAAGGGAAGTCAAGAGAGATGGATATTTCTCATGCCAAACCCACTAGAAACTATGGGAGTTTTCCCTGTTTCCCATCCCTTCACTTTAACGTCTTTGTCATAAAGTGCCAGGCAATAACACCATTCAAAAATAATGTGGTTATAATTTGCAGTGGTTTGATCAACCTGATCCAGGACCTGTATATGGATTCTCTGACCCACTTCCTTCTCCTATCGATCTCCATCCTGCCCCTTGCATACATTATAAATCCACCGAGTGGCATGCCGCGCTGCTCTTCTGTAACATGAATTTATGCTAATGGCTGTCTGCATATGCTTATATCACGTATCTATATTAAGCTTAATAGTCTGTTACATTGCTTCTTAACCCTGTGTCCACACATGATTAACTTTCCTGATTTCTTTCAAAACCGTTATTAACACAGTGTAGCATTTCACTCAACATGTCACTAAGTTTCTCTGCCTTGGGCTGGAGTGGGGTGATTACAAAACCCCTCAGCTTTTGCAAGTAAAAAGGCCTGTAAAGAATTAAGGGCCCCTAAAAATAGGCTCCTTTTTAATGTGTTTGTACAATATGAAGCTGGCCAGAGCTGAAGTCTAAGTTGCTTAGGCAGTAAGCAAACTGGCTAGTTCTCTCCAAGCTAAAGGAACAGCATATCCTGAGAATTTCGTTAAAAGCTTACGGAGAAATACAGCACTGGGGAGGTACAGACAGACTCAATAATGAGGTGTGTCGTCCTTATAGTTCTCTGTTTCTGAGGGATTTTAGAGGAATTTCAGAATTGGGCATTAATATATTTCAAATGTTCCACTGCATAGGTGAGTTTAGAACAAATGGGTAGAGTTTAGAATACATGACAAAGGGCAGCCAAGCTATCAAAAAGTGCCTACAGGAAAAATAATTTTGGAAGTGTATATCAAGACATATTTTGGATGCATTCTCTCTGTTCAGTAAGCTTGTAGAATCTCCTTGAAGAGAACTTGAAAACCCTGAAATGGTCAATATTGAGACCAATTCTGTATTTCAAGACATGGAAATCAGTCAGGAAGTAGGAATTTTAGAGATATAAGCATAGTAGGAATTTGCCACACATCAAACAACCTGTAGGTCATGATTTGAGTAAAATGTACTTGGTGCGGTATGAGAACTTTATCCATAGCCATGAATAAACTTTGGGCTGAAATAATGATGTCATACATCTATGAATGACAAAAGAACAAATATCACTATTTTTTCAATGTTGTGTGTGTGTGCACACTGTCAGTACTAAAAATAGTACATGTCTATCTAAAAAAATTTAATAATAACAACAACAAAAAAAACCCAAACTTAACATAGGGCACCTGGCTAGCTGGCTCACGTGACTTTTGATGTTGGGGTCCTGAGTTTAAACTCCACACTAGGGTTAGAAATGACTTTAAAAATAAAAATAAAAAATAAACTTATATAACTTATTTGTGTTTTTATATTTTATGCATCCATATACATATATTGAGATAACTTCTAAACACTGCCCTGAAGATAAATTTTATTAAAATGTTGAAATAGAGGAGTAGGTCCCCATATACAAGTCTCTCTCTGATATCAAGTTCAGTCATTTCTATATGTATGTAGATGACATAGTGATCATTAAAAACCAAGCCCTAGGAATAAGACATGAAGGATATCCAGTACCTGAATAGTTGAATCTGGGTATAATCTAACGTCTGCCTCTGGCTAGCCTGTTCACCTTGGGCAAGTCAGTTCACATGTTTTAACCTCATTTTCCACATTTACAAAATAAGTATGTCAACTCTCTTAATCTTGAATGCAATGTGCACCCACAATATTATAAACAGTATTCCCCCAATAAGCAGGAGAGCCGCATAAGCTTCTGCCTCCTGGAGAACCCAGCCCCAAGCACTGAGAAGCTCTGACCCAAGTGAGAAGAACACATCAGCAGTTTCTGGGCTAAATTTTTGGAGCCTGTCCCCCCTTTTCTTTATTCCCTCCTGTCCCCACTCTTCTTTAAAGAGGTTCAGCCTCTTTCCATTCATTTACAAAACACACTACTATCAAAAGTCTATCAAGTATAATATGCTTTACTGAAGGACAAGGAATGACAGAGGAATATTTGGCAGAATACAGACTGAGCAACAATTTCAGTTTGCATATTAGATCTCTCCAGGTTTTCCAAGGCATTGCTGCTCAGGAAATGCAGCAATTTCCTCCTTAGATTTTTGTCTCCCACCCTGGAGTCCTTGGGCTGTAGAAACTTTTCTTGTTCCACCTTCAAGTAGCTACTGTCATGCTCCAAATTTCTCTAGCCTTAATACAAGAGCAGTTTTAACTCTAAACCTTTAAGCCAGGCAAGGCATATTTCAAAAGACCAAGTTCAGTAATTTATTGTTCTCATATTACATTTTTTACTTCCCATCAGAAGAGCTTTTATTAATGGCAGTCCTCTGATGGGCACGTGAAGCCATATTAAGGGACAAATCAGACATGTATCCTTTAAAAGAATATAGATTATAGTCTATATTCAGTTGCCCAAAATAAGACCACAATTTTATTTATTCCAAAAATATGTATGCAACACATTTTAATGTGTTTTTTCTTTTTTTTCTTTCTCAAAGTGCAACTGAGTGAACTTAATCGAGGAGTTGCAAGTACACATATTAATAGGAATCGGGCAGGTAACAGATCTGAATACAGTGAAATCTGAGCAGGCATGTCTTTTCAGACTGACTTGCTTCTTTGTGCGTCCAACTGCTGCCACAGGTATGGAATTTTAAAGTCTCAAATCATATTTATGTGAAGTATTCTATTTTTTAAAATTGTATTATACAGGCAAAGACAAAATAAATCAGTTTGGCGACTGGCTTCAGCCAAGGACTGACTCTTTGCAAACCTTCGTTCAAGCCTCCCACAGGTACCATTGTTTAATGAAATTCCTAGATCCTGATTGGTCGCCATTTGCGGAAGACCTCCTGGGTCTCTCTTGTCTGCAGTAGACTTAATTTGAGGTTAAATCCTGCGGCAAGCTGGAGTTTGAAGATAAAGGAGATCTAATCTTTGAGCCTCTTCAAATATTTGGAAGACTGTATGAGCTGCTGAAGGTCCCAGAGAGCCTGCAGCAGCCTGAGTACCATTGATGAACTCTTGCATTTTTGCCTACTATGAGAAACACGCCTTGTCAACCTTCCTCCATATGATACCTTGTTCACGGGTACGTTTAAACTTCTTTCCCCTATTGTTTTACATGAAGAAATGTTCTGCACTGTAGGTTTTTGTCCTTGCTGATCATATATATATCTATAACTCTGAAATTACTGAATTTCAAAGCTTATCTGTTGATGAAACATGTCATGCCACCTGTTATGAGAGGACACCATCAGAAGATACTTACAGACTTCACACTTGACCTCACAGATACCAGTTTTATAAGACAGAGCTCAAAATGTGCTTCATACTAAATATACTACAATAGACTTCTTATGTGTTAAAAACGTAGTCATCTGATATACAACACAGCAGATATTAAATATGCTTGGTTGGATAATATTTACTTTGTTATACATTGATATTTATGTCAAAAGCATATGTAACACATATGCTAAATAAACAAGAGAAAACATGTTTTCTATCAGATCAAAACTATCCTTGGTAATGAAACATGCTTTCATTTTAATGAAGATATTTTATTAGATTTCAGAAATGAATAAATGATTCATCATCCTTGAACCCTGAGACATTTCTCTGTGAACAAGTGGCTTGATTTCACTTCTCCTTTTGTCTATACAAATTCCCTGTGTGTGCTGCATGGTTTTATTTGAGACAAAATGCTTGGGAGATTCTTTTCACACTACGTTACATTAATGAGACCATAAGATTTTTTTCAAGCCAAGTTTTCAAATGAGTGCTTGCTAATTTCAAATTGCCTTTCACATTGTCCATTTTTCTCATTTGTGACTCTGTTGCAGATTTCACAGAATAAGAAGAGTAGAAAGAACAATACAATAAGAAGAATTTTAATGACCCAGTAGTAGCTTCAGTCAATTCTAGTGGGTATGTGGGCAATTATAAATAAAATCAGCGGGTTAAAATGGGAGAAATCATTTATTCAGAAGCTTGATTATGTGTATTCATTATTCAATCAACATGAACTCCTTATTTTCTAGGACATTTTGCTATATTTTCAACAGTTACATACCTTCCATGTGTTAACAGCAGGACAGTTATTCCAATAAATAAATTAACCCCTCATATCCCTCCCTTTTCATGACACAAGTGACAAAGGTTAAGAAAGCACATTCATTTTATTCCTGAAACACTTTATAAGGATAAAGATGAAGATCTGTGAAATATTTGAAAGCAAGTTACTAATTAAAACATGGTTGAGATACCAGATAGTAATAAAAGACAAGACTAATTTTTTATGACAAACACTTGACTATGGATTACTTATTAATAACTCTTAGACTTCAAGTTGTTTTTCCATTTGCCATTTTAACTAACATTTTCTTTGATTGGACAGAGACACGTTGCTCAAGTGTGAAGAGTCATTTAGAACGACATTTCCTAAAATAAGTTCTCAAAGGAAGGAAAAGATTTTGAAATCCATTAAGTGATGGTAAATACATATTCTCCCACCCTTTGAGTATTGCAATGATTATTAGCATGTTAAGAGCAGTGGAAGTTGCTTACTATATCTTAACTCAGAGTATCCCAAATATTTGGTCAAGGAAATTCAATTTTCAGTAACACTTACTGGGCAGGAAAAGGTTACTCAAATCCTGAATATTCCTGAGAAAAACCTTTCTTCAGGACAGGTCCTTGGCTGGCTCCAGTCCTTGGAATATTCTGCATGATAAAAGTGTGTGCCTGAGGCCTTGGGCCATACCGTTCCAGTTGGATCTCATACATTTATCTTATCAATGTGATTTATGATGAAGGCCTATATTCCCCTGATGAGGCTATGGAGTGAGTACCAAGGATCCCCCCAAAAAAACCCTGGACATCAAGGCTTGAGTGAGCTTCCTGGTTGGCAACACTTCACGTGTCATCATGCATCATTGCTGAAAGAATTAAGCATATCTTTAACTCTTCTGGGAGGGAACACCTGGAGCTTTGCCTTTGGTTTCTCCTGGACTCTTGGACTCTGTTCTATGTTCCAGCTGTAGGCTGAATGTTTGTAGTTTTCACAAATTTATATGGTGAAATCCTAATGCCCAATGTGATGAGGGAAGTGAGTGAATCATGAGGGCAGAGCCCTTATAAAGGAGGTCCTAGTGAGATTCCTTATCCCTCTTCCACATGGGGATACAACGAGAACTTTGCACCCGGAAAAGGGCTTTTATCCCACCAGGCTGTGTATCTTGATCTTAGACTTCTAGTCTCCACAACCATGAGAAATACATTTCTGTTCTTCTGTGGTATTTTGCTATAGCAATCTGAATAGATGAAGATAATGTCTTCTCCCTTTGTTGATTTTGACCTGTATCCTTTTGCTATAATAAATTATCACCATGGGTATAGCAAGTTTTCTAAGTTCTCTGAGTTCTTCCAGAAATTTGTCAAGCCCCTGTGTGGTCTTTAGGACCTTCAACATACCTACTTATTAATACCGAACAGAAAGGAATTTGGGGGAAAGTGCTGGAGCTATTTGCCACCAACTGAACTTAGAAGACAATTTTTTTTTAAAGACTGATGATCATGGTAACATTGAGTTCCCTTCTCATGCAAATTTAGGAGAAGAAATAAAACAGACAACTATCAGATAGTATGGATGAGCAAGCTATCTTTGGTAACTTTGATGGGGCCTGTGGATATTCTATCCATTAAAGGAAAAGATAGAGATATCTGACTTTGAATGGGCATACATGCACATGCAACATAGACCTACACTTACAAACAGATATTTTTTTCCACACATTTTTCACCAATTGATGAAACACATATACATAATGAAGCCTTTAATGATTGATACCTGAATTACTACTTACTACTCTGGTTTGTGCTGACTGGTAAGGTGGCAAATATTTCTTCTCATCTGGAATCTGACCTGAAGACCAATCAAGTAAAAAACACGATGCCAGGTCTATGTCCCCTATGCCTGATATATACCAGTGAAATCATAACTTAGGCATGTCAGATTTGTTAAAAAACGGAAGGTAAGTCCATTTTTTTTACTGTTCATATAGTGGTATAACAATCAGGAAAAATATGTATCATTCAAATGTGGAACAGGGAGCCACCACAACTGGATTAACTCCCTTATTGGCCATTCTCTGGGATAAAAAGAGCATTGGTGATGAAACCAGATAAGAACTAAGAGAGTTAAATACGGTGGAATGTTAGACCATTATGGGGATTGAGCGAATTGCATAGAAGAATAAAAAATGGAAAAGGAAATCAGACTTCTCACTAGTGGAAAAAAATGACTAAGCAACTCTGGGATATGTTACAACAAGCTCCTGAATAAAATAAATAGGAAGTATTTTTCAGGCTGTGGGGGATTGAATGAATGCAATCAATCTTCCTTGTGTGGGAACTGCATCACTCTTACCCATAAGCTCCCTCTAGTGAATTAAAATCTCACAGCAACTCAACTGGTAAACAGTAGGCTTGAGCAATGGCCACTTAACTAGGACAATTTCCCACACATAACCAGTCAGTCCCACAATAATACTGCATTTTATTGTGAGCTTCTCCCGCAGTAAACCATTTTATAGTCACATTTTCTCTTTTCTTATGCTAATTATATTAGGCATATATATGCACAATCACCCTTACTATGACAATATGGTAATTTCATCATTTTCAATGTAAAAAAGCTGACCTCATTTTTGCTTTGTTCTGTAGAGTATAGTTCTCTGTGTCTTTGGGAAATTGTTCTTCGTTAAGTATGGTGTAAATATTATGAAATTTATTTAATAGGCCCAACAAAGGTGGCTGGCTTTTGGGATACTTCTGCATCCTTTCTACTTAACAGACATATACCAAGCATGCGGTACATAAAAGGTCATCTACTAGGCCAGTAAAATGAGATATTAATTCCATTGACTCCTGATAAATTAGCAATCTTGTCATGAAGAAGTTAACATATATTATTATAATAAACATAGAAGAAATTCACAGATAAAAAATTGTATCTCTGAAAACAAAATGATAAGAATTTATAATAACTCATGTTCCTGCTACTGAAAAGAAAGCTCTTATAGCTGAATTGATGGGTTTTTGACTTTGAGCTGAGCAGTACAATGGAAACATCTGTTCAACTGGAGGAACCAGAGAGGTTAAGTCACTTAATGAGAAAGAATGAGGAAGAGCAAACGACAACTAGATGGAAGATTAAGGAAGCAAGAGGAAGACAAGGATAATTGAAAGACTCATTGAGTAAGAATGCTTGAAAAAAGAAGGAGAAAGAAAAAAAAAGTGTGGAAGTGACAGTAAGTTGAGTATTTGACTATAAATAAGGAACTAGAAAATGTATCTTAAAAGTGGTTTACTCTGAGGGGCGCCTGGGTGGCTCAGTGGGTTAAAGCCTCTGCCTTCAGCTCAGGTCATGATCTCAGGGTCCTGGGATCGAGCCCCGCATCAGGCTCTCTGCTCAGCGGGGAGCCAGCTTCCCCCTCTCTCTCTGCCTGCCTCTCTGCCTACTTGTGATCTCTCTCTCTCTCTCTGTCAAATAAATAAATAAAATCCTTAAAAAAAAGTGGTTTGCTCTGAGACTATGGTATGAACTCTATCCATATCTTTAATAAATACTCGTTAAACATCTCTATTACTCTTCAGTAGAGTTCCTGGGTAATTAAAAATTATTTTTTATGTATTTACCATGTTATAAATAACAGGTACTCAACCATTTGCTGAATTGAATCTTCTTGGTATTTAATTCAGTGGAGAAAAGTTCAATTTTAAGTCTGTCATGTTTAACCTAAAAGCAATGATAGGGAAGTATACTTGGATGATATCCTTTGTTCATTGGAAGTACTTAGTGAATTTCCAGTCTTGTTTAGGGGAGTGGTTCACCTGGAAGACTTGAAAACTTTGTGATATTATAAGATGGCAGCCAGCTGGGGACGGCATTCAGGTTCACACGGGCTACACGTAATTATACATAATAATCCATAGCTGTATGCCAATCCAGGATTAACCATTTGGTCAAGGACATTTAAAGCTTAAGCAGAGCACAACATTTGAAAGAATTTCTAGAAAGCTTACTATATCAGAGATAAATAACCATTTTCTCATCCTTAGAACCTCAGGTGTCTTCTTTGTGGCCCTGTCCCAAGTCTGGTACATTTTAAGCGGTAGGGTATGTGCTAGTAAGCCAGCCCACTGGGGGGGGGGAGATGTAATTAATAATAAGCAAATAAATAAATGTCTTGATTTGTAGCATTTGCCAATGTCTATGGTATAAATATTTATACCTAGTGCATTTCAAACTACCATTGGTTTAATAACCAACTCACAGTCATAAACTAGCTCCAGCTCACTATAACAGGTAAGTCCTGATGCTCTGACTTGATGATAAGGGCCCCAGCAGCCCAAGATCACGGCCTAAGTCAGACTAGGAGCCCAGATCTGGGGGCCTGGGGAAAAGCTCATGACTCCTCATCATTGTGGCCATCTTCTGTAATCCAGCTCCCTCCTGGAAAAAGGGGATGTATTGCTATGGACAAATACAACTTGCATTGACCAAGACAGAAATTTGGACAAAGCCGTAAGCTGAAGGGAAACATTTATGGTCTTTTACCACTGCTTTTAGATAATTCACAAATTTCTTAAATTTTCTAGATGTAACATCACCATCTACAAAACCAAAATCATGCTTCATGGAAATGATGAGGGTAGCATATAAAGCTAGACTTTTTAAAATAGCATCTCAAATCACAAGATGTATTATAGTCTGTAAAACCAGACTGTGAATTAGCTAGAATGCCTCAAACAAGGTAACAGACTAGACATTTGCACTGTCTCCTCAGATACTAGGAAAGGAGTTGAAGAACAGAAAAATTGCTGAGGTGGCAGAGGGTAGAACTGGATCTGGAGGAAGCGCCCTGGAGAGTTTGGGAACAGAGTGTACTGTTTAAGTGTGAAACATGAATAGGGGGCTGGGGCCCTCAATGGATGGATCAGACCTTCCTGGGGAAAGATGCCCCGACTTGCTCCTTCTCTTCTCACCTTCTTCCCCTCTCAGCTGTGAACAGTGAGGAAATGACTGTAGACAATGTGCTAGCTTACAACATTTTACACTGAGACTCTTTCTTCTTTGCCTTTGACTTGTGAATGACTGAGAATTGTCCCATTGTAAAAAGTTTTTCAAAGAACAAGACTTCTATTTTACCTAATAAAGCTGGAATGGACAGCAGGCAAACAGGCAGCGCCTTGTTTCCAGCTGCCACTCAGACTCTAGAATTTTGTTAATGGGTTCCCTAGGCTGGGCTGGCTCTGCCTCTCTGGCTTTTCCGTCTCTGGCTGCACAGACATGAGGTAGAAACACTTCACAGATAAGCCACTCTCTTCTCTTTAATTCCACCTTTAATTTGTTAGGTGAAATATCAGGGACTTTTAGCATCAAAATGAGAACCACTCCGAAAAGCCCAGTTTTCAGTGGGATCTGAACAGACAGGAAAGGAAGGACTGCAGTTTATCCCCATATACTGTGAAGTGCTTGTAAGGGCCTATTTAGCCAGAGAAATTTCATCTCGGTTCAACAGCCATTTTGTTGTTTATGCAGTAAAACTTAAACTGACCCTGTCTCCTCCCCCCCACCCCCCCACCCCCACCCAGGGGACTTACTTAAAAGCAAGTCGGGGAAACCAGTCCCAGGTAACAGAGCCCAAATACAAGGGCAGGTCAGGCCAGGTGGAGACATCCAATCAGTGGGGCACGCATACTGTCTCCCTAGCTACCAAGGGGTGTGGGCCCCGTCTTTTGGGCGCCAATTCTGACCAAGGTGATAGGCTAGTTCAAATGTCTACTATAGGGTAAATTGTAATTCAATTGGCCACCCGTGTGTGACCTAGCATGACTGTGCAGCTTTCTCTATGTGTTGCAATCTCACTGGCCACCTGTGTGTGGCCAGGCCCAACCACATGGCCTTTGCCCTTTAAAAGTTAATCTGTAAGGCAGGGAGGGGTCGCCCTCTTTGTAAGAGGCGGCTCCACCGGTTGGCTTCATTCTCCATGCTTGGCGCGAAATAAAGCTTTGCTTGACCTTAGCTTTGTATCAGTCTTGCTCCTTTAATCATGGACCCATCAGTGCTGAGGTGGAGAAGGGGAGGACTGGAGAGCCAGGCATGTTCCATATTAAAAAAGCAGACAGTGAAACTGGTTTGCTCCAATGTCATAACTACAGGTTCATACTTCATCACTAAATGTTGGCCATTTACAGCATAATCAGACCTTTTTAACCCTTCTCAACTGAAAGGGACATTAGGATAAGAAATTAGAGCACAAAAGGGAACTTAGAATGGGCAGTAGCATGAGCCCTATACGAAAATGTCAGGGTCCTTAAGAGAAGAAAATGTAAAATTATTATGACAAGTGCGGTGGTAACATTTGATATCTTCAGCAACCAAGGATGAAAATTTTCGCTAGAGTTATCTTAGGTAAGTAGAAAGAGTAAGACCCTTTTAGGTTCATCTTAAGGGAATTCATTTGTTTTGAATAAGAAAAGAAGTTTTGGTTCTCTTTGCTTATGTTAAGCTTATAGTGTTGTTCAATGGGTCTCATGGACAAAATATGCAGACGTTCAAGAAGTTAAATTTATGAAAAGATAAAAATATGAGATTTCTAGAATTCCATTTAAAACACTAAAATAACAGGTAAAATTTTTATAATACATATTTTAAAATAAAAAATAAAGTATATATCTGTAGACATAAAAATATAAAAAGATAGTGACTTAATCTGATTTAAAAGTTGAATTAGATAAATTGTGAACATTTTTTTATTTGTTGTGTGTGCATGTATTCAATTTACAACCAAGATCTTCAATTCAACTTTAGAACAACAACAAAAAATACACACACACACACACACACACACACATAAAATTGGAGGAAGGAAACAAAAATATTACCCACTGTTTGGAATAGCATCCTAAATTTAAAACAAAATTTTGTTTTATATATTAAGCTTCATCTTCTATAAGGGAAAATATATTAAGCTTCATCTTCTATAAGGGAAAATATATTATATAAGGCAAACATAACCATGCCTCTTTTTGTCTTATGTACAGAAGATGTTTATTCTCCAAAATCAACAATATATGCATATAGGGAACATTTCCATAGATATAAGCCCCTAAACAGCATTTATAGTAGATTAAACGTGAATTTCTCCATTTAATATAGTAGATTAGATGTAGATTTCTACACTATTGGAATGGATAGAAGCCCCTAAACAGCATTTATAGTAGATTAAATGTAGATTTCTAAGAGTTCACATCTTTGCCACAATAAACCAACCCCCAGTGTAACAGACAGAAGCAAGAGGAAAGGGGTGGGTTAGATGTTGGGGACAGCAAAGCAGAGGGGAACCCAGGTGAAATCACACCAATTGTACCTAGAGGCAATACTGGTAAATATTCAACTAGACTTTTGGTATCCTGCTTCCCCCACTTTTTTTTTTTTTCCCGGAGAAATGCCATTGCTTGTTGTATAAAGAGATCTTTTTTGCAGTATATCCAACATAGACAAATTTAAGAAAACCTTGAAATGACTACTCCTGAACCAGTCATATTACTATACATAGTATGGGGATTCATTCTTCTTTCACTCTAAAAACATTCATCAGACAAATGTTTCATGCTAGGACTGTCTCAGCTTCTGGGTGAACAGAGTGAAAAATAAAGTCATTGCTTATAGTCTCAGGGAGGATACAGGTGTGTAAGAAAATATCATACACTGAATTCTATAATAGACACGATGGATGAAGTATTATGGGATATCAGAGGAAGGAAAAATTAACAGTGCACCCCCCGAGTGCAAGAATTGAATAATCCTTTGTGTGTAGAAAAAGTGACATTAGACAGTCTCCAACTTTGGATGGCAATAAGGAAAATGTTAAGTGAAAATCACTACCATTGTATTCCACTTCTGGTGACAGCAGAGTAAGTGGCCACCAGACAAACTCATAGTCAGAAAATGAGTGTTAACCCTTCATATAAGGTAAAAGGCAGCAAACAGACCTTAGTGAATTGTGCATCCACTAGGAAGAGGGGGAAATGAATGAAGTTAGTTCCCATTTTTTCAACTTACAGGGAAATAAAGCAAAAGAGGTTGCTATGTGGTGAGCCAGAAATTTGAAAACAGTGAATCCATGATTTCTGAAGGTACTGGGGGAATCATGAAATGGAAACGGCCAGAAATGGGATCCCCAAATTTTGTCTACCAATATTTCTAACTGATCCTCCACCATGCATCCATGGAAGAGACTGAAAGCAATGCAAGATGAAGTCAAAGATGTGAGTAGAGACCAAATTTAATGCCCAAGATGGTATTTGTAGTTTAAGCCCACCAAGATAATTCCTTCCTAAAACAAAACAAAACAAAACAAAACAAAACATGCATAAGAGAATAATAAAGAACTCAAAATCACCACAGTTTAAGACTCACAGTGTTGAGAACATAATCTAAAGTTATCTGACATATGAAGAACCACAGAAATAAGAACCTGTCTCTAAGACAAAAGAAAATCAGTCGAAACTGGCCTAGAGATGGTCCACATGTTAGAACCACTAGGCAAGGATTTTGAAGTAGCATGTGTAAGCTTCCTCACTTAAGTAGACCTCTACATGCTTGCTATGAATGGGAAAAAAAAGAAAAGAAAGAAAGAAAATAATAAGAAATAGCTGAAAAAAAAGCAAATGATATATAAGAACCAAGATAGAAATAGAAGCTGCCTACAAGAGATGCACTGCAAGTATAAGGATATAGATAGGCTGAAAGTAAATGAATAGATAGACCATGAAAATAGTATGTATAAGAAAGAAAAAAAATGACTCTACTAATACCAAATATAATAGATTTCAAGACAAAAACTATTATCAGAGATCAGAGATCAGAGGGACACTTCCTAATGATGAAAGTATCAATGAATCAAGAAGACATAACAATTATAAATGTACATGGATCAAATAACACAACTAAGAATAATTTAGCAAAAACTAACAGAAACAAAAAGAAAAATAGAGAATTCCTCCATCATAATTGAAGATGTTAATATCATTCCCTTGGAAACTGAGGAAACAGGGGTGCCTGGGTGGCTCAGTGTGTTAAGCCTCTGCCTTCAGCTCAGGTCATGATCTCAGGGTCCTGGGATAGAGCCCCACATTGGGCTCTCTGCTCAGCAAGGATCCTGCTTCCCCCTCTCTCTGCCTGCCTCTTTGCTTACTTGTGATCTCTATCTCTGTCAAATGAATAAATAAAGTCTTTTAAAAAAATAAAAAATAAATAAAGAAAATTTTTAAAAAAAGAAACTGAGGAAACAACTATGCAAAACATCAAAGGATCTGAACAATGCTATTAACCAGTTTGAGTTGAATAATATTAATCAGACACCAAAAACATACAGAATATCCATTTTTTTTTTCCAAGGGCACATGGTATGTTTATCAGGAAAGATGATGTGCTATACCATAAAACAATTCTTAATAAACAAGAGAAGAATGAAATAATTCAGAACACATTTTTGACCAAACTGGATTCATACTATAATAATAACAATAGTAACAGTAATAACAAAGCAAGAAAAAACAACATGCATTAAAATTAAAGAACATAATTCCAAGAATATATGAATCAAAAAAATTACATGATTCTCTATAATTTAGAGAAGAAATTACAAGAGGTGATAGAAAATATTTTGAATGAGTATACAGTGTATCAAAATTTCAGGGCTTCGGTTAACACAGTACTTAGGGAAATTTTATAGCTCTAAGTGTTCATATTAGAAAGAAAGACATAAATCCAGGCATCTAAGTTTTCATCTTAAGAAATTAGTAAAGGAAGAACAAATTAAACTCAAATGAATTTTAAAAAATTATGAAAGCAGAAATCAATGAAAGAGAAAATGAAAAAAATAATAGGTTGTAATTTCTTTGAAAAACTTTTAAAAAATATATTTTTTTAAAAATTGACCAAAGAGATAAAAATAGGAATAGAATGATCAAAATCAGAAATGAAGTAAGGGACATCACTACAGATCATGTACATGTTACAAAGAAATACCATGAAAACTTTTGTGCCAATAAAGGTGAGAATGATTGTGAAATAGCCAAATTTCTTTAAAAACAAAGACTATCAACTAAGCCAGGAAGATATAAAAGTTAAATAGCTCCAATCATAAATATATATTAATTCTGAATGAAGAATTTTTCTCACTGCAGTTTAGAGAGAGAGGGCCCCATGATAACCCTGATTCTGAAACCACTTGTAATTTTGGGGGGGGGGTCTCTGCTCCCACCCTCAGATTTGATAATTTGCTAGAAGGACTCATGAAACTCATGAAAGCTGTTTTTATCAGGATATGGTTTATTACAGTAAAAGGAGACAAATTAAAAATCAGCCAAGGGTGGCTCAGTGGGTTAAGCCTCTGCCTTTAACTCAGGTCATGATCTCAGAGTCCTGGGATCAAGCCTCACATCAGGCTCCCTGCTTGGCGGGGAGCCTGTCCTGCCCCTCCCCCCACCTGCCTCTCTGCCTACTTGTGATCTCTGTCAAATAAATAAATAAAATATTTTTTTAAAAAATCAGCCAAAGAAAGAGGCTTATGTTACGTAGTACAGGAAATTTCGAAAAACAAAGTTTTAAAATGTCCTGTGCCAGTGGAGTCACAAGGAGTGCTAATTTTCCCCAGCAATGATATGTACTGATATAAATGGAGCACTGCCCACCAGAGAAGCTCACCTGAGCCTTGATAATCTAGTTTTATTGAGTTCAGTCTCTCCTACAGATATGATTAACCACATAAATGGTCATGTGGCTGACCTTTCGTCTCTAGCACTAATGGAGGTGAGGTTCTTACAATGTGACCCAAAGCCCCACCATAAATTACATTGTTAGACTTCGTGGTGTGGCCCAAGGCCTCCAGGTAAACAATGGCACTCTTATCAGGCAGGACATTCCAAGGTTTAGAAATCACTTCCCAAGAGCTAAGATGAAAGGCCAAACCTTTGGGTAGGCAAATTCTTTACTACACACCCATGAGGAAAAGTCCAGATCCTGCTCTCCCTCTTAATAATTCTATTAAACACTTGAGGAAGAAATAACATTCAGGCTACAAAAGCTCTTTCAGAAAATGGAGGAGAAGGAGATATTTATTATGTCATTTTTTGAGGGCAGGAGAACAGTGATCTTAAAATCAGGTAAAAGCATCAGTTTTGAATATAGACACAAAACAACTTAATGAAGTATTATCAAGTGAAATCTATCAAGATATGAAAGGATAGACATCATACCCAAGAAGTGTTTGTCCCAAGATTTCAATGTCGTTTCCACATTTGGAAAACCAAACAGTATAACTACCCAAGTGAACAGAATAAAGGAGAAAGCCATATGATCACTGAAGTAGATGAAGAAAAAATCATTTTTGATGAAGGAGCAGAAGCCTAACTGAAGACAAAGCATAAGCTGATCCCCTGCAAACTCCCCCCACCCCTCACTCCTGGGTGGAACATGTGTGACATTCTTCCAGGAATCTCCCAACTGTCTTAATGTTAGTACCTTGCTAGTAACTTGACAATGACATGGCCTCCAATATTTTGTATGTATCTTGTAGGTTTTGTAGGTATGTATCTTGTTGGTCCTTTTTAGCATACAAAAGATCTTTTGAAACTTCCCTTTCCCTTACTTCCCCCAACTTCACAGTATATAATCACCACTCCTCAAGATCCCTGGGGCTACAGCTCTATCGGTTCTGGTACTTTAATAAAAACCACCATTTTGAACCAAAGACATCTCAAGAATTCTTTCTTGATCATGGGCTCTGGACCTCTCCCCACCAAACCTCACCTATATCCCAAAACCACATCAGTTTCACATAATTTGACACCCATTCATGAAGAAAAGAAGAAAAAAGAAAAAAAGAAACAAACTGAGAAGAAAAGAGAACTTTTCCAGTTTTTAGCAAATGAAACACAGATGGAGATTTCTTCAATCTGAGTAAAAAGATGTGGGAAACCTACAGTCAAATCATCCTCCACAGTGAGCGGATCAAGGCTTTCTATCTAGGATCAAGAATAGGCAAGGATGTCTCTTCTCCCCACTAGTTTGCAACATTATCCTACCTTCTTAGCCAAAGCACCAAGGTAAGGAAAAGAAAAAGGCATATAGTTTGGAATGAAAGAAAAGAAAGTGTCTTTATTTGCAGATAACATAATAGCTTGTGGGGAAAATCCTAAGGAGTAAAGGAAAACCTTCTAGAAATAAAGGTAAACTTAGATAGCTTGAAGGATACAAGATCTATATTAAAAAAGACAAAGTAAATTTTATGTCTGCATGCTAATAATGGAAAATTAGAAAATAAAATTCTCTCCATTTACAATAGCATTGAAAAAGTACTTTGAAATAACAAAAGATAAGCAAGATATCTACACTGAAAACTGTGTAATGTAGCAAAAGGAAATTTTTAAAGACCTAAGAAAATGGAGAAATATACCAGATCTGTGGGTTATAAGACTTGAATTGAAATATTTTTTGACCAAAGTGTCCATGTGATTCAATGGTGAAAAGAGGTTTTTTGTTTTGTTTTGTTTTTTGTTTTTCAAGAAATGATGACAGAACAAATGAATTATCTGCATGGGAAAAAAAATCAACCAGCAATTTCTTCACATTATAAATAAAATGGATCAGATATGATAAAACTATTAAGTATAAATAAGAACATACAGAAAAAAATTATGATTTGGGGGTAGGGCCATATTTCTTAAATAAGACACAAAAAGCACAATTCCAAAAAGTGAAAATAGTAATGACAATAATAATAATAATAATAATAACAACAATACAATTAAAACCATTTGCTTTTTTTAAAAATGCAGTTAAAAAGCAAAAGGGAGGGACACCTGGGTGGCTCAGTCCTTAAGCCTCTGCCTTCAGCTCAGGTCATGATCCCAGGGTCCTGGGATCAAACTCTGCATCGGGCTCCCTGCTCAGTAGGAAGCCTGCTTCTCCAACCCTCACTCCCTCTGCTTGTGTTCCCTCTCTTGCTGTCTCTCTCTCTGTCAATTAAATAAATAAAATCTTAAAAAAAAAAAAAAGGAAAACCCCAGATAGGGTGAAAATGTTTGCAAAACATATATCTAAAAAGGACTTATGAAATAAAGAATTCATTAAGAACTCTTAGAACCAAGTAATAAATCAGGCAACCCAATTGAAAAGTGGGCAAATAGTTGTTTCAAACAGTTACAATAGAAGATATAAGAATGACAATAAACATGGAAATACATGCAACATCACTAGTCATCAGGGTGATACAGTTAAATTGTGTGTGTGTATATATGTGTGTGTATACACATATGTGTGTATATATATGTGTGTTTATGTATATATATATGTGTTTGTATATGTGTATACACATATATACACAATGGAATATTATTCAGCCATAAAAATGAGTTAAGTCCTACCATTTATAAAAACAAGACATTATGTTAAGTGAAATAGATCAGACAGTGGAAAATAAATACTATATGATCTTACTTATATGTGGAACCAAAAAAAAACCCCACAAAAACAAAAAGCCAAATTTAGGGGAAAAAATAGACCAGATTTATGGTTATTAGAGGTGAGTCGTGGGAGAAGCAGAATTGGAGGCAGGTGGCCAAAAGGTACAAACTTTCAGTTATAAGTAAGAACTTGAGATGTGAAGTCTAACATGAGACTAGAGTTAACACTGTTGTGGGATACAAAGGGAAGTTGTTTAGAGAGCAATCCTAAGAGTTCTCATCACAAGAAGAAAATTTTTCTTTTTTGTTTGCTTTTTCTTGTTATTGTATCTCTATGTGATAATGAATGCCAGCTAAAATTATCATGGTAATTACTTCACAATACATGTAAGTCAAACCATGATGCTGTACACCTTAGGCAGTATAGTATGTCAATTTTATCTCAAACCTGAAGGAACTTAAAACCATAATGAAATACCATTGCACATCCACATGAATGGCTAAAATTCAAAAGTCTGTCAATATAAAAAATGCTGGAGTTCTCACATGTTGTCAGGGGGATGCCAAACGGGACTAGCCACTTCAGAAAACAATAATGAAGTCTCTCATAAAGTTACACTTAACACTTCTCATAGGACCCAGCGATCTGACTCCCAAGTTTTTACCCAAAGGAAGTGAAGGCATAATTTCAGAGAATGACTTTCGTGTGTAGGCTCAAAGCAATATTATTCATGAATGAATCTCAAAAATACTACGCTAAGCCAAAGAAATCAAACCAACGGCAGAATATTGTATGATTGTCTCCTATGAAGGTGGTAGGAAGGGAAGAACTATAATGACCGGAAAGAGGTCAGTGGTTTCCCACGCCTGAACATGGGGGAGACAGTCAACCACAAAAACCATGAGGAAACTCTAGGGCCCTGGAAACGTCCTATTTCTTGATGGTGGTGGTAGTCACCTGATAGTGTACAATTACCAAAATTCATCAAATACATACTTAAAAACTGCATGTTTTGTTGCATGCGAACTGTACCTTACTAATGATAAATTTTGATAAATTCTCCGGCCCTTTAGAAGATTATTAAAGCTCTTAATGTCCTTTTCTTAGTGTGGAAGGTCTGCAGAGTTGAAGACTGTCTCTGGCTTGGGCCACACCTGTGAGACATCACCCCAGCAGGAAGAAGAGAGAGACCTTTCTTCTGAGGCAGAGCTGCCTGTCCCTGGGGCACTAACTTCTTTTGTCTTAAATTTGAATGTGAAGGCCACTTCCATCAATATAGCCCATGGATCCTTCACAACTGCTTGGATAGGCTTTGCTTCTGAGCCCTGTGTTAAATTTACAATTTCAGGCATTCTGTGGGCCTAGATTATCTCAATCACTGCTTTCCACACCAAAGCAATAATCATGTTGGGGAAAAAAAAAAAAAAACAACGCTGCTGATGACTGACAATTTCCTTCAGGTAAATATAATTCACCAAGTGCGGTGATTTCTCCATGCATTTTTATCTGGATTCCCTTTCTATCCTTTCCACAGAGAGCCCTTAGTTAACTATTGCTGAAATTGGAATCTCCAAAGCAATTCTGACTGAAAGACCAACATTTCAATTAAACGAATAATCAAATTCAAAATGTTATTTGAATAATTTGAGTTCTTAAATTAAGCACGCTGATTTTTTTTTTTTTTGCAAGTAAGCTATAAATTACATTTTCCGCTACATTGACAGTAAACGGGTAATTAATATCTCAACTTTTCCTTCTCAATGTTGTTTTAAAAAATAAAATTAAATATGCACAGAACATAAATCAGCATAGCTATCCCAGATTAGATGTGATTGCCCATCCCCTGTTTATCTTACCTTCTCTGGAGCGCATTCTTCCGTTTTGGAGTACTGCATGGACCTGAGAGAGAATGGTACACACCAGACAAAAGTTGACGTCATTGTGGAGGTGGCAACTGAAACTTAAGTGACATAATAAAATCTATTAATTATTAGATTTTTTTCTACTCCAAATTTATAAGTAATGGACAAATATGGCACCTTCAATTTAATATACTATCTCCACTATAACTGTCTTCGCCACTGGAAAAGGATAATTAAGAAATTAAAACATCATTCTCTAGGCTGTACTTTCTACATGTTCTATGATTTTGGTAAGAACAGTAAAATGTTATTTTAAAATATCAGAAGAGGATTATTTATGTGTGCTACACAGTGCTGTAAATGCTTTAGACACACGAATTCATTGAAGTTTCACTATAACCTTAGAAGGGTGTCATAGTTGTTGTTTCTCTTTCATGGATGCTCAGACTATTAAGAGAAGAGCAGCCGTTTGTCCAAGCTGGAAAGTGGCAGAGCTAAGATCAAATACGGGTGGTGTTTCACCAAAGCCTCAGAACCTGACTCCCGTACCAGGGTCCCCATTCCCCCCACAGTATCGACTCACTCCTGCAGCTATACATCAGAGCAAGTGTTTTACTGCTTGGTGCAATATAATTCTGAACAGTAACTACTGGGAGTTAGGGTGAATGTCTCTGGTTAAGGGCATGGTCCACCATAAGACTGTTCTCACTTTGGACACCAGCCACAAACTGAGGGGTTCCCAGGTGACCAACTGGCTAAGAATTTGGGGTCCCCACTATCCCTTCACATTTGATAATTTCCTGAGATGACTCAGGTCAGAAAAGAACTACATTAAGATTAAAATTTTATCATAGTGGATACAAATGAAAAAATGCATAGTGTGAGGCCTGAAATGGTCCCAAATGTTAAGTTTCCGTGTCCTCAGGACATGTCAGTTTCCCAACACATTGATTTATAATTACCAACCAGGGAAGTACATCTAAGCTTTGGTGCCTAGACTCTTTACTCCAGTGTCCAGAGATTTTGTTGCATCGACATACCTAATTGTTCCTTAGGGTAACAACATATGGGTTACATACAACTTCTCAGAAACCATGCAAGCAAGAAAAGTAGAGGGAAATACTTAAAATAATGAGAGGAAAACCCAGAAACCTAGAATTCTGCACTTTGCCCTGGATACATCATTGAACTCAATCGCCAAACTCCCTCCTCTCTCTGGATTTTGGGAAGTCAAGCCAATGTCACATAGCTCAAAGTCAACCCTCCAGGCTTATAGATGGTCTTTCTGGTATCACTAGCCCCCAACCTGAAGTACCTGTGACCTTACCATGTGTCAACTTATTAGCATAAATTCCGTAATGATCTACGGGGCCCACCAAGAATAACAAACACACCTCTATCACTTAATAAACTCAAAGCGCTTAGAGTCCTTCTCTCAGGAACTGGGAACAAAGGCCATGCTTTGTTTTACAATAGACCAATCTGATGAACTTTCTTCTCCTCTTGCAGCACTTTCTCTCTCCAGCTTTTTGAAAGGCCATACCAGAGAACCCTCCTAAGGACTCTAGGAGCACATCTTACTTGCTACCAAACCAACAGCATCTGTGAAATCCAAGAGGTGGTTTTCAAACCATAGTAGAAGGATGGTAAAATCTGCCACCCTCCATGTGACCCAAATCAAGAGGAAGGAATCAAAATTAGCCAGTTCTCTGTCTCTTTTACCCTCTCTGTCTTCAGTTCTGATAGCCCTCTCAGCTCCCGTAACCCATCTCTGTCCCTTGGTACCAGCCTCCTTGCACAACTGTTCTTCTTCACAGGTGCCCATCACCAACCCTATAGTCTCACACCCAGTGTCTATTTCTTCTTAACCATGTATTTTGGAGCATTTCCATTCCCTCCAATCACTGTTTGGCTTCATGTGCTTTTGAGTTCCTTTCAGCATTTACATGTCTTTCAAAATTAAGATGTGATACTGAATGTAAAGAAATTTGGTGGTGGTGGGGCCTCTTGGGAGGGCTCAGTCCATTAAACGTCTGCCTTCAACTCAGGTCATGATCCCAGGGTCCTTGGATCAAGCCCCTCATTGGGTTTCCTGCTCAGCAGAAAGCCTGCTTCCCCATCTCCATCTGCTGCTCCCCCTGCTTGTGCTCTCTCTCTCTGTGTCTCTCTCTCTATGTCAAATAAATAAAGAAAAAATAAATAAATAAATAAATAAATATGGTATGGCCTCTGGCATATCTGCCACCAAACTGTTTCTCTAACTTTGTCTCAGTGAGTCTATGTTACCACACTTTGCTCTTTTAACCAAAAACCACAATATTGAAACTTCGATATGACAAAGTGCTCACTAGATTTTTGCTTATACTGTCTTAATGCTAGTATTCACCTGGCAAAATTTCCTCACTGCTTCAACTGTTCTTCATGTGGCATGGTTTCTTGATGCTTTGTCATCCTAGAATCCTTCCTCTGAACCTACTTTAGTCTACTTTATGTTCCCCATGAGACTCAACATATAAATAGTTAAACCCAGAGAAGCATAATGAAATGGATATGAGTTTGGGAGCCAGGCAGACCTGGGAACAAATGCCAGCTTAACCTCTAAATTGTGTTAGATCCATACCTTTTCTCATCTATGAGGACAGTTATCTTTCAAAGTAAGGTTTTAAAATAGTATGTGCAAAATACCCAGTTTAATGTAATGCATACATAGATATTTGGGCTTTTTACCTTAGCTATCATTTACACAATGAGAATGCTATTGTATCCCTTTATCTTTCTGATAACTACACTTTATTGTTGGCTTATTATCCATCTATCAATTTACTGAAGCATCATGCCTTTTGCTTGTTTGTTTTCTTGTTCTGTATTTTCTTACATAAACGGGAAATTTTTGCCATGCTGTTAATTTATGAATTTCAGGAAAGGATTTAGTTTAGTATTTTCCAAACATAACAAATTTTAAGACATGAAATAATAATATAACCCTATTTCTACCTCCTCTAAACATACACACATACACACACACACACACACACACACACACAATCTATACATATTTATTGGCTTTATTCTGGTGACTCTTTGTCACCAACATTCTCAAATATACTAAAGAAATCTAATAACATCACAAGTGAATGGTATCAATCATAACTGAAAAATTAATACCAACAATCCAACAATTAGACTTCTGCTACTGGAGAGTTACTTGACTACAGAACTGAGATTCAGGAACTGTGACTCCACTTGGACTTTGTTAGTGATTGTATGACCTTGAAAAGTTACAACTTCATCTATAAAATGAGTACAAATGATTTCTGAGGTTCCTTCCAGAGGACACCATTGTTTAATTACTTAGTGATTTGTAGGTTCACATTGCTGGCATCTTTGCTCAGAAGAAAATATCAAATTCCTAATTTGATATTTTGATCTATCAGGTTCTCATATCTGCCTTCTGTTCTATACTTAATGTTATAATCATTAAACAAATGGCCAGGAAAAAAACAAACAAACAAAAAAAAACAAAAGGAAAGAAGAGAAAAGAGAAGAAAAGAAAAGAAAAGCAAAAGAAAGGAAGAAAGATAGATAGAAAGAAAGAAAGAAAAGAAAAGAAAAGAAAAGAAAAGAAAGAATGAAAAGAAAAGAAAGAAAATGAAAAAGGAAAGAAGAGAAACATCCATTTGCTTTTGAGTGTAATATCCATTAGCCACTTACCAGCAAGTGAGAGAGCAGTCGAGCACAAAATCAGAACTTTTAGAAGTCTTCTCCAGTGAGGGATATCGTTCCTGAGGCTAAGTGGGGGTTGGAGCCCTTAGTGTAACAGTGTGGTCTCAGGTCCCTCTGGGTCACAGAAAGACTGGTTGTCTGAATGTGGCAGACCTCCTAGGTATCAGAGTGGAGAAGCCAGCTGCAGAGACAGAGCCAAGGAAGAGGCTGTCAGCTCAGGGTCACCTTAAACCATGATCCGAGGCACAGTCAGACCACTACTCTTTGAGCAGGGACCCCACAACCAGAAGATCTGGGGAGACTCACCTTCCTCCTCTGAGAGGAGTGGCACAGGGATCACCTGGCAGAAATCTGCTGTGTTTGGAGACTCCAAATGGGGCCACACACCAGAGATAGAAATGCTTGGTCACAGGCTGGGTGAGAGTGGAATACAGCAGGAGACCATAAAGACGGGAGGGATTGACTGCTTTTCTCTGAGGGAGCACTGAAGAGTGAGGCCCCCAGCTCTCAGCTCCTCCAGGCGGGAGATTGTGAGGCCGCCATCTTCATTCCCGTCCTCCAGAGCTCTACAGAAAATGCTCAGGGAACAAAAGCTCCTGAGAGTAAACCCAAGCAGATTGCTTAGCCTGGCCCCTGGCAAGGGCGTGCAATTCCAACTCAGACAAAGACATTTGAGAATCATGGCAATAGACCCCTCCTCCAGAAGATCAGCAAGAACATCCAGCCAAGATCAAGTTCACCAATCAATGAGAACTGCAGAACTCCAGAGCTAAGGGAATGCAACACATAGAATACATGGCTTTTTTCCCATGGCTCTTTAGCCTACCAAAGTTAATTTTTTTAATTTTATTTTTTTTCTTATTCCATTTTTAAAATTTTTCTTCAGAAAAATTTTTAACTATTTTTTAACTATTTTAACTTATCTTTTTAAACTATTTTTTTAACTATTTTTTTAACTATTTTTTAAACTATTTTACCTTATCAATACCCTTTTAAAAAATCTTTGCTAATTTTCATTGTTATAGACATATTCTATCCCTTCATTGTATTTAACCTTATTTTTTGTATACATATAGGTTTTTATTTCTTTAAGATTTTGGGATACACTTTCTTCTAACAGATCAAAATATACCCTAAATCTAGTGCAGAGCTTTGTTCTAGTCTCCAGCCTGATCACATTCTTTCTTTTTCTTTTTTTTTTCTTTTTTTCAACCAACCTCTTATCAATTACCTTTTAGAATCTTTTTTAATTTTTTAATCTTTTTTAAATTTTTAAATATTTTTTAATTTTCATCTTTACAGACATATTCCATATCTTCATCATGTTTACCCTTCTTTTTTTGTGTGTGTATATCTATATATCTATGTATCTATATCTATATCTATATCTATATCTATATATATATATATATAAGTTTCTCTTTCTTCAAAATTTTGGTAGGCAGTCTCTTCTAACAGACCAAAATACATACAGCCAAAATCAAATGTATGGTTCTGTTCTATTTACCAGTCATATAGCAGTCATATAGATATGAATATAGTCTACGACCATACCACCCTGAATGCACCTGATCTCGTCTGATCTCGGAAGCTAAGCAGGGTCGGGCCTGGTTAGTACTTGTATGGGAGATATAAATATATATATATATATATATATATATATATATATATATATGTTAATATATAAGATTTTTTAAAGATTTTAGTTATTTATTTCACAGAGAGAGACACAGCAAAACAGGGAACATAAGCATGGGGAGTAGGAGATGGAGAAGCAGGCTTCCCGCTGAGCAGGCAAACCAGTGCAGGGTTTGATCCCAGGACCTTGGGATCATGACCTGAGCCGAAAGCAGATGCTTAACAACTGAGCCACCCAGGCATCACTAAAATTTAATATATATATAATTTAAATAAACAAACTTAAATATATATTATATATAATATGAATATTACATACAATATATAAAGTATATATTATATATATATTTTTCTCCTTTCATTTCCCCCCATGTTTGGGTCTCTTTCAGTTCGGTTAGTGTATATTTTTCTGGGGTCATTGCTATCCTTTTAGTATTTTGTTCTCTCATTCATCTATTCTTATCTGGATAAAATGACAAGGTGGAAAAGCTCATCTCAAAAAAAAAAAAAAAAAGAACAAGAGGCAGTACTGATGGCTAGGGTCCTAATCAATATAGGCATTAGTAAGATGTCAGAACTAGAGTTCAGAATGATGATTATCAAGGTGCTAGCTGGGCTCAAATAAAGCATGGAAGATATTAGAGAATCCCTTTATGAAGAAATAAGATCCCTTTCTGGAGAAATAAAAGAGCTGAAATCTAACCAAGATGAAATTTAAAAAGCTATTAATGTAATGCAATGCAATATAGAGCCTCTTACTGTTAGGATAAATGAGGCAGGAGAGAGAATTAATGATATAGAAGACCAAATGATGGAGAATAAAGAAGCTGAGAAAAAGAGAGATAAACAAACACTGGACCACAAGGGGAGAATTAGAGAGATAAATGAAACCATAAGATGAGACAATATTAGAATAATTGGGATTCCAGAAGAAGAAGAAAGAGAGAGGGGGTAAAAGGTATATTGGAGCAAATTATAGCAGAGAATTTCCCTAATTTGGCAAAGGGAACAAGCATCAAAATCCAGGACACACAGAGAACCTCCCCTCAAAATCAATAAAAATAGGTCCACACCCCATCATTTAAGAGTAAAACTTACAAGTTTCAGTGACAAAGAAAATCTTGAAAGCAGCTCAGGACAAGAGGTCTGCAACATACAATGGCAGAAATATTAGATTACCCTGAGACCTATCCACAGAGACCTACATGGCCAGAAAGGACTGGCATGATATATTCAGAGCACTAAATGAGAAAAATATGCACCCAAGAATACTGTATCCAGCTACGCTGTCATTGAAAATAGAAGGAGAGATAAAAAGCTTCCAGGACAAGTAAAAAATAAAGCAATTTGCAAGCACCAAACCAACCCTACAGGGAATATGGAAATAGGTCCTCTAAGCCAAGAAAGAGCCTAAAAGTAACAGACCAGAATGAACAGAGATGACATACAGTAACAATCACCTTATAGACAATACAATGACACTAAATTCATATCTTCCCATCACAACCAACACCAAAAAAATATGAACAATTATAAGAACATATTATGAGCAATATACACCAGAAAACTTGACAATCTGGAAGAAACAGATGCTTTCCTAGAGGCATATAAACTACCAAAACTGAACCAGGAAGAAATAAAAAATCTGAACAGACCCATAACCAGTAAGGAGATTGAAGCAGTCATCAAAAATCTCCCAACAAACAAAAGCCCAGGATCAGATGGTTTCCCAGGGGAATTCCGCCAAACATTTAAAGAAGAATTAATACCTATTCTCCTGAAACTGTTCCAAAAATTAGAAATGGAAAGAAAACTTCCAAACTCATTTTATGAGGCCAGCATTTCCTTGATCCCAAAACCAGACAAAGATCCCATCAAAAATAATTACAGACCAAGATCCTTGGTGAACAGATGCAAAAATTCTCACCAAAATACTAGCCAATAGGATCTAACAGCACATTGAAAGGATTATTTACCATGACCAAGTGGGATTTATTACTGGGCTGCAAGGTTGGTTCAACATCCACAAATCAATCAACCTGATACAATACATTAATAAAAGAAAGAACAAGAACCATATGATACTCTCAATAGATGCTGAAAAAGCATTTGACAAAGTACAGCATCCGTTCTTGATCAAAATTCTTCAAAGTGTAGGGATTGAGGGTAAATACCTCAATATCATAAAAGCCACCTATGAAAAACCCACAGTGAATATCATTTTCAATGGGAAAAAAACTGAGAGCTTTTCCCTTGTCAGGAACACAGCAGGGATGTCCACTATCACCACTGCTCTTCAACATAGGACTAGAAGTCCTAGCCTTAGCAATCAGACAACAAAAAGAAATAAAAGGCATCTGAATTGGCAAAGAAGAAGTCAAACTCTCACTCTTTGCAGATGATATGATACTTTAAGTGGGAAACCCAAAAGACTCCACTCCAAAACTGCTAGAACTTATACACGGGAATTCAGTAAAGTGTTAGGATATAAAATCAATGCACAGTTGCATTTCTATACACCAACAATAAGACAGAAGAAAGAGTAATTAAGGAGTTGATCCCATTTACAATTGCACCCAAAACCATAAGATACCTAGGAATAAACCTAACTAAAGAGACAAAGAATCTGTACTCAGAAAACTATAAAGTACTCATGAAAGAAATTGAGGAAGACACAAAGAAATGGAAAAATGTTCCATGCTCCTGGATTGGAAGAACAAATATTGTGAAAATGTCTATGGTATCTAAAGCAATCTACACATTTAATGTAATCCCTATCAAAATACTATCAATTTTTTTCAAATAAATGGAACAAATAATCCTAAATTTTTTGTGAAACCAGGAAAGACTCCGAATAGCCCGAGGAATGTTGAAAAATGAAAAGCAAAGTTGGCGACATCACAATTCCTGATTTCAAGCTTTATTACAATGCTGTAATCATCAATACAGTATGGTACTGGCACAAAAACAGACACACAGACCAATGGAACAGAGTAGAGAGCCCAGAAATGGGCCCTCAACTCTATGGTCAACTAATCTTCAACAAAGGAGGGAAGAATGTCCAGTGGAAAAAAGACAGTCTCTTTAACAAATGGTGTTAGGAAAATTGGATAGCCACATGCAGAAGAATGAAACTGGACCATTTCCTTACAACACACACAAAAATAGACTCAAAATGAATGAAAGACCTCAATGTGAGACAGGAATCCATCAAAGTCCTTGAGGAGAACACAGGCAACAACTTCTTTGACCCAGCCACAGCAATTTCAACTAGAAACATCACCAAAAGCAAGGGAAGAAAGGGCTAAAATGAATTATTGGTACTTCATCAAGATCAAAAGTGTTTGCCCAGCAAAGGAAACAGTCAACAAAACCAAAAGACAACAGACAGAATGGGAGAAGATATTTGCAAATGACATATGAGATAAAGGGCTAATATCCAAGATCTATAAAGACCTTATCAAACTCAACACCCAAAGAACAAATAACCCAATCAAGAAATGGGCAGAGGACATGAACAGACATTTCTACAAAGACGACATCCAAATGGCCAACAGACACATGAAAAAATGCTCAACGTCACTCAGCGACAGGAAAATACAAATCAAAACCACAGTGAGATACCAACTCACACCAGTCAGAATGGCTAATATTAACAAGTCAGGAAACAATAGGTGTTGGCAAGGATGCGGAGAAAGGGGAACCCTCCTACACTCTTGGTGTGAATGCAAGCTGGTGCAACCACTCTGGAAAACAACATGGAGGTTCCTCAAAAAGTTGAAAATAGAGCTACCCTACAATGCAGGAATCGCACTCTGGGTATTTACCCCAAATATACAAATGTAGTGATCCAAAGGGACACATGCACCTGAA
This sequence comes from Mellivora capensis, assembly GCA_004024625.1. NCBI lineage: Eukaryota > Metazoa > Chordata > Mammalia > Carnivora > Mustelidae > Mellivora > Mellivora capensis. The sequence goes on along the minus strand of PISX010002365.1, from coordinate 48,256 downwards.
TGTTTATAGCAGCAATGTCCACAATAGCCAAACTGATCTCTATGATATGAGAAATTTGAGAGACAGGGCATGGGGTCTTGAGGGGAAGGGAGGGAAAAAATGAAACAAGATGGGACTTGGGAGGGAGACAAACCATAAGAGACTCTAAATCTCAGGAAACAAACTAAGAGTTGCTGGGGGTGGGGTGGCAGGGATAAAGTGTGTGGGTTATGGACACTGGAGAGGGTATGTCCTATGGTGAGTGCTGTGAATTGTGTAAGACTGATGATTCACAGACCTGTACCCCTAGAGCAAATAATACATTATATGTTAATAAAAATAAAGATAGCAATTATAGACAACAACAACAAATAACTGAATATGTCTCAAAGGTCTGTAGGAGGGTTACTCAACCTCAGCATAATTGACATTTCCATCTGGCTAATTATTTGTTATCAGGAACATTTGCATGCATCAGCATCTCTGGCCTCTACCAACTAGATGGCAACAATACCCTCTCCCACTCCAGCACAAGTCATAACATTTCAAAGTGTCTTCTGATGAGGCCATAAGTCCCTGGGGGATTTAAATTGCCTCCTGTTGAGAGCCACTGATATCAGATACAATCCAACGTTTATAAATGCTTATGAAGGTATTTTCATTAGTAAAAAAGGAAGAACAAAGATAAAACATTTACATTATGATAAATACATAATAAAACAAAGATCGAAACAAACCTAAGATAAAAGAAGAAGAAGAAGAAAATAATACAGTAAAAGAGATTAAAATACTGATGGAACAAGCAGAGTGAATATTGATTCCTCCCAGAAAATCCATAGTTGATATTTTTAGAGGGAAAATCAATTGTTGAGATATATAATTTCAAAAGTAGAACAAAGAAAGCCTAACAAATACATAAAGAATATGAGTTATCAAAAAAAGATATTAAAAGGAAATACATATAAATTTATGTCAAAATACTTAAAACTATCATTGAAGGAAAATTATTTACTAGAAAGTAGAATTATGAAATTGCCTAAAAGAAAACTAAAGATATAAGATTTAAAATTTACTAAAAATAACCTCATAAAAGAAGTGCTGGGCTACAAAGTAGTCTAAGTGAATTTTTGAAACTTAAAAAAAAAAAAAACCTAAGTTGTACACTATAAAAACTCTTAAAGCAGAAAATAATATGAAAATTTGATTTATTTTTCAGAGTTCTTAACTATTTGCATATTATAAAACCTCCTCCACAAAAAAGGAAGACAATTTATCTCTATCCCAACCAACAGCTATCATCACAATTAAAATATTAGGGAAATTCCCAGTGTCACCACTATGAATAATTATTATTTTGCTAGTACAATATTATAAGCAATATAAAACAGAGGTAAAACCACTGAAAAAGATGAATATATATACATAGAAGAGTACTTCCTTAACCTAAAGAGTGAGAAGCTTCTTGAGAAATATTGAGGATAACTTCTAAATTAAGAAAAAGAAAATAATATCAGCTGAGAAGAAAATATCAGCTCAATATCACCACTTTTACACAACATCATTTTGAGATATTAGCCAGTACAATAAGAAAAGAAAAGAAAAAGGTGTTGTTATTGTAAAGAAGAAATCAGATGATTTTCCAGTTGTTATGGTCTATGTAGAATCCTAAAATATCAACAAAGTATTAGAAATAATTTGAGTTTAGCAAAATGGCTGGATATCCATTGCCAATCTCATTCTGTACCCTAACAAGTAACTACAAAACATTTTTTTTAAATACAGCATTGCTATCGAAGCCAAAATTATAAAAATCAAGTCATAAATCTAACAAAAATGGAAAAAGACCTATTCACAGAACATTTTAAAACTTCAGTGAAATTCATTAAATAAATGGAGAATTTGCCCATAATCATGAATAGAGAAAATGTCTTTCAGAGATCAAATCTCCTCAAATTGATCATCATTTTTAATGCAGTTCCAGTCAAATTTCCAATAGACTTCTTGAAAAATTTGACAAGTTTCTTCCAAAGTTTATATGAAGAAGAAGGGATTGTCTACCACCAATATTTTCTGAGGAAGATGAAAGGTAGAAGATTTTTCCCTATCAGATATCAAAACATACAAAAAATATTCTATAGCTATGATACAGCTGTAAGACATATTGTAGAACCATAGCAATTAAGAGAAATTGACCAGTGGAATAAATATTAAACCTGAAAAGCCTATGCATATACAGAACTTTGATATGTAACTGCAATGCATGTAAGATCACTGAAAATAGAAGCTGTCAGTCAAGAAAAGGAAAATTTAAAAATATACAAAACAACATACTGAAAAATATTTGCAATACATATATATATTTAAAGTTTTTATTTATTCATTTGACAGAGGGAGTCTGCTTGAACTCACACACACACACACACACACACACACACACACACACACACGTAGTGGGGAGGGGCAGGCAGACAGAGAGAGAGAACCAGACTCCCAGCTGAGCAGGGAGCCCCCCTCATAGGGCTCTCCATCCCAGGACCCGGAGATCATGAGAAAAGGCAGATACATAACAGATGGAGCCTCCCAGGTGCCCCTGCAATACATATATTTTAAGAGGTTAAAACTCTTCCAAATCATTAAGAAAAGGAAAGCTCAGTAGAAAAATAAGCAAAAGCCATAAGAGACACTTCACAGAAGAGGAAACCTATGTGTCCATTTAACACATGATAAAACCCTCAACATCACAACATCAACATCATTCATGAGCGAGGTATAAATCAACACTAATTAAGGTAGTTGTTGACAGTTATTCACTTTGGGATAATTAAGAATTCTTGATAATACCAAGAGTTGGATAGGAAGTGACTCAATGTAATCTTGTACTTCGCTTGTGGTAGTGTAAACCGCTATGACAAATTTGGGAAATGATTTGGCATTATCTTATAAAGTTGAATACTTCCATATCCCAGAATTTGCACACTTTGGTACACACACAAGAGAAACTTTTGCACACACGTACAAGAATGTTTACTGTGTCACATTAGTCATCCAGAAACAATGTAAGTCTTCATCAACAGGCAAATGGATAAAAACATGGAGGTATAGTTGCACAAAGGAATTGCAGTGAGGATAAATGAAGTGAAATGAACTGCAATGGAACACAGCCACACTTAATATTAGGAATGGCTCTTAGCATAATTTAAATGAAAATTCCAGAAGCCCACCTACGGAATGTTATATTCCTTTTATAAAGTTGAAACCCAGCAAAATCCCACAATACGTTATTCATTGACACGTACATAGGTCTGTGTGTGGGGTGGCTGCCTTGATCTCTCTGGGAAGGGCCATATGTCTTCAGGGGTGTCTCTCATTTCTTCTGATCAGCAGAGATCACTCTCAGTTCCCCTAAGATGTCACCAGCTTTCAGTGAAGCACCTGTAAGTGGTCAGTGAAGATGCAGGAAGAATTGGAAGATAGGGACAGGCCCGCTATGAGGCTGATGCACTGTGGAATTCTAATCTGTCATGCCAGCCCACATAGAGCCATTAAAAGACCATTAAGTTAGGCTGGTTTCTCCTTACTCTTATCTATGGCTCTTCTTCCGGAGCTCCATCAGGGATGACAGCCGCTGTTGGTCTATTGTAATCTATCAAGGGATCTTTGCTTTCTAGAATTAATTTAACTTTCTTTGTGTTCTGGTCCCTCTGATGTTTTTAAAATAAGCTATGACTTTGTAGCCTATCCAGTTTATTTTGCTTGTTGTGCAGAGAGCAAGAGTCTCTTTCAACTTTCTACATCCTGAGCCTGGATGGTACAACATTTTAAAGCTATAAGTCATTGAAAACAATCAACTTTTGTCAAATGTGTTATTGTCATTTACCTAACTTTGTCATTCATCTTTTATTTCTTTCAATATATATTGACTTATTAATTTATACATCTCTAGAATCGTTCCTTGAAGTTTTCTATTATGCTTAGAAAGAACTTCCTTAGGTCTTAGTTAGGGATTACTTACAAAAAACATCTCCTCATGTTTTCTAATAGTCCTTTAATGCATTTATTTTTATCGTAAAATCTTTGGTCCATCTGGAGTTTATTTTGGTGTTGGAAATAAAGTAGGAATACAGTTTTATTTTTTTCCCAGATGGCTACTAAGTTGTCCTAACTCCATTTATGGACAAAGAATATGAAGAGTTTTACATACAAGTAATTTTTAAACATATGAAAAGATGTTCAACTATAGTCATAATTTAACCAACTGAAAATAATAACTGTAGTTAAATATTATTTGGCACTCTGCACCTAAATTAAGTGTGCACATATCCTTCAACAAGATTATTTCTGGTAGATTAGCCTTTAGATGCTATCGCATATATTTATACATACCCACCTACATGGACATTCTTTGCTACTTTGTAAGTAAATAGGGGGGAAAAAGTACAACTCTGTAAATGCCCTTTAAGATGAATTGGTATAGAAATTTTTATACATTCACAGTTAAAGACTGTGAAGCATTTACAAAGATGTAGATTACACACCAATGTTGAAGTATGGTATTTGAGAAATATTATTAAACTTAAAAAGCAAAGTGCTTTTAAGTATGTGCCATACACTATCACCTCACCGAAAAGAAACACACGTACACACACACACACACATACACATGCAAGTTTATATGCATAGACAGCTCAGGAAGGCTTGTAGCAAGGTTAGGTGGGGAACAGGATGAGTCTGGAGGGAGGAAGAAATCACCTATAGTTATTTGAAAGTAATGAGTATTTTTCTGAATGTGATTTCCAGAATATTATTGGGACACCATCAAATCAAGAGAAGCGACCAGTCAACTTTGTGAATAACATGGTCCATCTGTAAATTCTTGTGATACTCACAAATTCTACAGGTTGTTTTGTAAACAAAAGCCAAACCAGGAGCAGAACATCAGGCTTCAAGTTCAACCTGCAGCTGAAATGCATTGTTTGCTTAATACAAATTTGCTGAGTGTAATAAGAGAAAAATTCAGTTTCTAACACTTCCTTCTTCCATTGCCACCATTACTTACTAAATACCCCTATATGCTCATTTTCCCAGCCACTGGTTTTCACAGTGAGGTTGGTGGGGAACCAACTTTTTCCCGTACAGGTTTCAGATGCTGCCTTAAAAGGCGGAGAGGCGGTAAGAGAGGCCAAGGTCGCATCCCTCCTCCTTCCCCTGCTTAACCAGCATAGCCCCCCAGTTATCTTCTTTTACTGATAGGGATGAGGGAGGATTCTAAACAATTTTTCTCTTTAAAAAACAAATCTTCAGTCGACTAAAGAAAGAAATCAAAGCCTATTCTTCTCTGTCGCTGCTATTTCAATCAACATGATGCCTTTAATGATAAAACAGCTTTATAAACTTCACGAACGTACAAACCTGGAAGTTTAGAGCTGGGAGAGACCAGACACATAATGTGGTCCTCTCCTGTCATTTCTCAAAATAGAAGGACAGGGAAGTCACAGAGATGAAAGGATATGTCCAGGGTCACATTGAATTATTGGTGGCAGATTCAGGATTAGGGAGCCAGCCTCCAATTTCCTTGGGCTTTTTCTCTGTGTTCCTTATTGGTAAATGATTGGCCAGCCTCTCAATATTGACATTTGACAAGGGATTCAGGTCAACATTTTTGCCGCAGTGGCTATAAGTTACTCATGTGATCAAGCTCCCCAATTCCTCACTTTGGTAAATACTTGCTTTTTAGTTCAATTCTTTGAAGGTTTCTACCAATCAAATTCTGTGCAAGAGAGACAACTGCTTCCACTGGTTGTTACCTTTGACAGTCATGGATAAATCCAAGCCCAGTCAAAGACAAAACATCCTCATCCAAATGGGGAAAACACATCTTGAGAATAGGTCTGAAGGTAAAAGCCTTACAATCACTGTATCTATCTATGCATTTGTATTATCATTTCATAAGGTAAAACAGAAGGTGGCAAAAGCCTACTGCCATCCCCTAGTTTTTGACGGAACGTATTCATCAAAAAAGCATCCAGTCCCCTGAGCTTGCAGCCATATGCTACAGGAAAATGTCACCAGTTAAAGATGTATTCATTTGCTGTTTTGAAAACTCTGTTTGATATTCATGCATTCCAAGTGTTTTGACCTAGATTTCTGTAGAGGCATTAGATCCAGTCTTGTGCAAGCAGCTAGACAGCTGTTGCTTATGTAGTCAAAGGAAGAATCTAAAGTTAAAAAAAGAGAGAGAATGAAAAAATGAAAACATTTATTAATGGGTGCCAACATTTCACACAGCCAATATGTTTAATACTAGATGAACTAATATAAGCATATGGGGATGCATTTGTTGCAAAGCTTTAAAGAAAAGAACAAAGAAAAAAGTTGGAAGTAGCTAAAGTTCAAGGGGAATGGAATTTGCACTTTCTTCTGTAAATGAAAGCTTGGTGAAATGGCAACATACTTTAATTATAAGCAAGTGGCTAATGTCATAGCATTTAAGATATTTTCAGACGAGATATATGATGTTCCATGCTCTGTGCACATCTTAGATAAACCTAAAGTCTACGTATGACAGCACATCCTTGAAGTCTTTTTGGATATCAATCTTGTTCTTAGCCAGAGTTATCTTTCATTCTTTTCTCTCTTTTTTTTTTATTTTTTGATATTTATAAGGTCTAGTGAGTTCAGTTGTAAATTCATGTTAACTGATTTAAGAATAATGGTAGTAATAGATATGAATACTGATGTCTCCTCAGCTCTAGATCCTTCCAGCAAGGAGAGAAAAAGGCTATGTTACTCATCTGATTACGTCCATGTCATGTGTCTACAAGTTATACCAAAGTATTCAACATCTCCCCCCCAACCTCCGTCGGATGTAGTCAGTTGAGTTATAATGCAGAATCATTTCACGACACACTCCCAGACTCTCTTCCTCTACCTTTTAGTCACGGTTTGTCAAATTTGTATTTATATAACAACTGGGAATGTGAATCCATTCATTTTCCCAACCACAAGTGGTTATTGAGCATCCCGTAAGAGCAGACACTGTTAGATTCTGGGAGCATAGAGAAGAAAGGCGAAGTCCTTGTTTCCTACTGAGCTAGAGAATGAAGGGTACTTACTCCTCAGAGCCACAAAATAACTGGATGCAATCAGGTCACTGGAAGAGTTTCCTTCAGCTGAAGTGTGGATTTGTTGGAAGCACAGTGAGAAATCAGTATACTGGTGTGCCATGCAGAGTTGCTCCATCTGAGCACTTAGGTTCTGACAGAAGAATGCAGAAGTTAGGCTGACCACAAACCATGTATTTCTAATTGCTGTTTATTACTGGGTATTCCCAATGCCCAGTAGGGGAAATTGACTGAAACTCTCCCTTTCACACACAGGTATTTATTCATTCAGTAAACATTTATTGAGTGTGTACACTACAGTTGATGTTGTAAAATGAAGGTGATCACCCAAAGTCCTTGCCACTAAGATGCGTGGAGTTAAAAAAAAAAAAACGATAAGTATATACACACTTGATTATAAAACATAGTAATAAACACTGCTTGAGATTTATGCAATGCCACTGAATTGCAGAGTAGAGGATGATTTATGAGTGGGAAGGTAATATATGAAAGGGGTCATAAAGGATGTGTATAACTTGGCCATTTGAAAACTTCAGAATTGGCCTTTCAGACAGGAATAATGGAATGTGTGTGGAGAGAGAGGCAGGAATATGTAAGGTATGTCCAGGGAAGAGACTGAGAAGAAAAAAATTAACTATCGTATGCTGAGATTGAGACACCCCGAAACAATATGACCATGCTCTTGAAGCCTCTGCAGACATAGGAGCCTCCTTACTTTTTCATGGGGGCAATCTTACTTTCCAGAATAGTTTCCTGAGGGACCTGAATAAATACTTTCATAAATTTCTTGGGTAACTGGTGAGATGCTCAGAATATGGTTACTTAAGAAAAACCTTGTGTGAAGATATCCCAGAAGAAAAAGAAACATATGCCTGATTATGGAGGATGACAAAATAAGAGAATGGAAGGAAGAGAAAGAGAAATCCATGAGATGATAAAAATGACTGACACTGAAGCCTTATTTAGGACCAGGAGTGTTCCATATGCCTCGTATGTAATAATTAATTCATTTTTTAAAAGATTTTATTAATTCATCTGACAGAGAGAGATCACAAGTAAGTAGGGAGGCAGGAAGAGAGAGAGGAGGAAGCAGGCTCCTCGCCAAGCAGAGAGCCTGATGCGGGGCTTGATCCCAGGACCCTGGGATCACGACCCGAGCCGAAGGCAGAGGCTTTAACCTGCTGAGCCACCCAGGTGCCCCTTAATTCATTTTTTACAACAACTCTGAGATGGAAATTACTTGCGTCCCCACTTTAAAGGGAGAAAACTGAGGCATGGAGAGATTAAGTAATTTTCTAAGATCACATAGGAAGTAGGAGTGCAAGAATTCGGATTCCAGGGGCAATTGGGAGGCTCAGTCAGTTAAGTGTCTGATTCTCTCAGCTCAGGTCATAATCTCAGGGTCATGGGATCGGGCCCTGCATCAGGCTCTCTGCTCAGTGCAGAACCTCCTTCTCCCTCTCCCTCTGCTCCTCTTCTTCTCTCTCTCTCTCTCTCTCAAATAAGTAAATAAAATCTTTTTTTGAAAATGTTTACAAATTCTGGTTCCAGAGTCAGCACTTTTAACTTTTCTGTTTCCACTGCCCAAGAAAGCTATGAGGTACGTGGTAGACCTCTGTCCAGGTCAAAACTTCAGTAAGTCTTGGTGAAGTAGGTTTTTAGTGCAACAACCTGAAGAGTTAAGGTTAGCAGCTAGACCGGGTAAGAGGCAAATAAATAGAATCAAATGTGGAAACACAGCAACATGTCTAGGGCGGTCTTCGTTTGGGATCCCCTGTTCCCATGGGACTGAGAGAAAGAGAGGATTCAGACATTCTGTTCTGAACAGCTCTATCTGCACTTTGCAAAATACACGCCATCAAGCACAGGTAATACGGGCCATCTTCAAAAGTGGATCCTCCAGAATTTTCGGTAAGTGGGAAGCCACATAAACCCCACTGTGAATCAATCAACGTTACTTATTAAGTGAGAACTAATTGGTGAATGCACTTCAGTTCAACAGGCTGGTTAGTGTAGATGAAATATGTGGTATCACAACTGAAAAGACTCATTCTGCGTTGATCAGCCCTACTGTTTTCTGACTCGGGCTGTATGCGCTGCCTCTGATGGGGCCAGAAAGGGCTCCAGCCACAGCAGGCCCCGTGGGGATCCACGGGGGGAGTTTTCATCAAATGGAACCAAAACTGTCAAGGGGCTCTTGCCTGACAATAGTATAGGATCATTTGGTGCTGACCCACAGAAAAAGCATGCCAAATGGGTGTAACTTCCTCTGAATCCGAACAAGAGTTGAGAGTCTACTTTTGCTTTGTCATAACTTGGAGTTCAGTGGTAAGGCAGAGTAGGAACCGAGCCCCAGATTGGGTTGGTTAGCAAAGGATATTTGGTGATGGACCCACAGCCCAGTGCTTATCACAGAGTTGATTTGTGGTGAGTGCCTAGCAAGATGAGAAGCTAGAATTAGGCAAAGTTCGAGGTTTTTAAAGTTGGCGTATATCAATTCCACTGCCAAAACATATTAAAATTCATCAAAGAACTGCCCTAAATAATCAACTTCCTTCAGCTGGGAGGAGGGAGCTCATAGAAAAGTATACACATATGTAAGAAAGTTGAATTTTAAAATTACATGAATTATATGATTAAAATGATATGTAAGACTTGAGATAAATTTTATTTTTGTGGTAAGATGGGGGTGCAGGACATACCCACACCCTCCCTGCCTCCTAGAGAGCAAGATTGGTTTCCTCTGCTATTAGAAGAATTAGTAGAAAAGATTGAGATGGTCCTGGGAAGAACATTTGCTTTCTGCAAGGATTGAGTATGTAAATACTGAGGAGGGATCTGGGGAGGAAAATAGCAGAAATAATGATGGAAAAGCTGCCTCTCCATTTGATTTGATTTTTATTTTTTAAGAAAGATTTTGTTTATTTGACAGAGAGCAAGAGAGAGCAAGCATGAGCAGGCAGGGACAGAGGGAACAGCAGCTTTCCCACTGAGCAGAGAGCCCGATGCAGGACTCAATCCCAGGACCCTGAGGTCATGACCTAAGCTGAAGGCAGAGGCTTAACCCACTGAGCCACCCAGGCACCTCTCCATCTGATTTTAAACACTTCCAGAGCTGGCAGCCTTATTAGTACGTTGCCATGTTATGAAGGACACCTGCTAAGTTTATTATGGACAATAAGGAATCAGCTCTTGATTAGCAAATGAAAGGTCCCTGTCTTCTAAACCACAATTTTTCAAGGATATAATGAACAAAAAGTCCAAATCCTTCTGCAATAAATGTTAAATTCCTTACCTATTACCACTACTCTGGATTCAGAAGGTTTTCTTCCCCAGTGTGATTGACTGCATCAATTTTATTAAAATCCCTCCACCAATTATAATTAGAGTAAAATGAGAAAATATTTGTTTTAGCAGGTCAGTTATATGTGGTATTATTTTCAGTTCAGTAAGCTTTGATTGAGGACTTGCCATCTGCCCACATTGATTTAGTAGCAGTACCTGTGGTGTGTTTGTGTGTATATGCACACGTGTCTATATGTGTATACACCTGTACATACACGCGCACACACACACCCCATGTGGATTTTTCAAGGTAAGAATAACAGAGCATACTCGATTATTATGGGAGAAGTTGTCAATGTGACTATTCCTTGGTTGTTTTTTTCTTTCTTAAGAAGTCAACAGAGTTTTTTGGTGCAATGTGTATAGTGGGGTCCTTTGCTTTGGGTCCTTTGCTTTTCATAATCTCAGTGAATGTGGCCTTGCAGAAACAACAGTCAACTAAGCTCATGCCACCCCATGTTTCACATAATATTTTAATCCTGTTGATTCATGCTTGTCTCAACACCCTTTAGGGACATTCTCAGAATAGGCTAGTTTCTGCTCTGGCAACAATGACTTAAGCATCCATATGGAACCTACTGGAGACTCACAGAGATAAAGCCCTGTACACAGTAAGGATGTTTGGAACCATGCAACAGAGAAGATGAGTTGTCAATGTACATTCACTCCTTACGGTTACATGTGTACACATGGGAGGCAACTTTGCTTAATTAGGACTGCAGATCCGACAGTTTCCCTATGAGCTGCCACATTAGGTTAAGAACTGAGGATTACAGAAGACCAAATGTTTCTGTTTCAACTCCAGAGGATTAATTTATTTTTTCCTCCTTTTTAAACTTGGCAAAGGAAGACATCTAAATGTGAAAACTGAGAGTAACTAAAGAATTGTAACCAATTCATCTTGGTTAGTCATCATAAAGGTAACAGCCTATATAGACCTTGTTTGAGACTTTTGAGAAATGGACCTGTTTGGGTGTTGTTCCATCTCTAACCAGAAGTGATTTCCCAAGGGGCTTTTAGACTGTGACTCTCCTACCCCAGGAGCCCAGATTACTGTATCAGAGGGGCTATGGGGAACAGGGAATATTTTTTCTCATTAGTATCAGGCCTATCTCTAGCCATAAAGCTGCATTTCCTAATGTGCTCCAATTTAAAACTCCATGCAGCTAGCTGTATTATAGCCAGTTTGAACAGATGGATTTAAGAGAATCAAAGTCAAATATATTTCTTTTTGGAATTTGGCTGCTTCAGTCACTCATGTTACTGTTACAGAGAGAGCTGCATTAGTGAAGCTGTCAGATGTGATGTTTACTCTTTTGCAAAGCTCTCTACTAGGGTTCCCTTATTCTACTTGTAAGTAGAATTACTGGAAAGATGAGCCTACAAGAGAATTAAAACATTCTCTGGGATCTATATTCCTCTCTTGAGTATCAGATATAGAGGTGAGTATGTGTGTAGGCCAGGCAGGAGGTTGGCAGAGCCTCAAAGACATTCCCGCAGAGCTAATGGGATCAACAGGGAACAAGAATATGCAGAGTTCCAGAAAACCTCCCTGTCAAGATGCAGGTAAGTCCTGTCGGGTAGGAACCAGCAGGGACAGGAAGTGGAGGGCATAGTCCTTGGACCAGTGAGTAGCTGCAAAATCAAGACAAGTCTCCAGGAATATGTGAAAGGTATTAAGATACAGAATTAAATATGAGGAGAAAAGAAGAGGAAACCTTTGCAAGAGCTGAGAAGAAAGAGTAACCAAGATTGAAGAATGGCTTAATGCCAGAAAAAGTCAACTCGGCCAAATGGGAAAAAAAAAAAAAGTCAGATGGGCCTAACCTCAAAAAGGACTTATGCTAACTGAAGCCTATGCCATGAGACTCTTTAACAAATGATAAACACTTATTACCATGGCATTAGAGCTAATTTACTAGGAATTATTTGCTGCCATTATTTGGATGTATCACATCCTAGAACCGCATTAAATTCTGAAATCTGTATAAAGGGTGAAAAACAGCTCTTATAAAGAACACAGATGAGAGAGTCTTACAAAGCTCCTATATACAAGTTAAGGAAGCATTCTTATGCACATGAAGCTTGAGAATACTGAGTATACTACAGAAAGGAATAAAAGACAAGTCTATATGCAATATTAGGATGTTCAAATCAGGGGCCCCCGGATTGCTCAGTTGGTTAGGCATCTGCCTTCGCCTGAGGTCATGATCCTGGGGTTTCAGGATCAAGCCCCACATCTGGCTCCCTGCTAGGCAGGGAGCCTGCCCCTCCCTCTCCCTCTGCCTGCTGCTTCCCCTGATTGTGTTCTCTCTCTCACTGTCAAATAAATAAAATCTTTAAAAAAAAAAAAAGATGATCAAATCATCCGCCGTATATTAGCAAATACAAACAAATCCCTTTTGACAGGTGATACAGGAAGAGTTCCACCATGGTGTTTGGCCTGCCCACAAGATTATGTTTTTCTTATTTTACTATCAAGTTTCTATGACTTGAACACATGTGCATAGTTAGGCATTTTGTGGTAAAAGTTAAATACAGCAATCAAGTAATGTCTTAGGAATCAAGGGCCAAAAGTCTACAGGAAACCAAAGTACTAGGTTATAGTTCCAATATAATGTAATGTATAGTTGTAGCAGTTTCTTTCTTTCTTTTAAGAGAGGATAAGGTGCGGTCTGCCCATAAGAGACTCTTAATCTCAAGACTGAGGGATGGGGAGGGAGGGAGAGGGTGGCAGGGTGATGGACATTGGGGATAGTATGTGCTATGGTGAGTGCTGTGAACTGTGGAAGACTGATGCTTCACAGACCTGTACCCCTGAAGCAAATAATACATTATATGTTAATAAAAATTCTAAAAAAAAGAAAGAATAAGGTAGAAATAGTCTGGGAACCTTGAGCTGAATACATTGTATACATTAGTTAGCTTAATCCTATGTGTAATCTGAACGTTAGACATTTTTATGCCTATTTTACAGATAAGACAGGTGAAACTCAGAAATATGAAGTGACTTCCAAGTCTGTACAAATAAACCTATGAGGTTTTTTTTTAAGATTTTATTTATTTACTTGAAAGAGAGAGAACGAGCATGAGAGGGGAGAAAGTCAGAGGGAGAAGCGGACTCTCCACGGAGGTGGGAGTCCGATGCAGGACCCAATCCTGGGATTCTGGGATCATGACCAGAGCGAAGACAGTCGCCTAACCAACCGAACCACCCAGGCGCCCCTAAACCCATGATTTTTGAAATCCTCTCTGCCTCTGAGGACATTTTTGCTTAACTTGCAGATGTAATTCAATGTTAATAAGTTACATTTTTACAAGAGCTACCATAAGGACCTCAGAAAATAGACCCCAAACTCTTCTATCCTATTTACACAGAACAGGTCAAAATGGCAGAGAAACCCTTTTTGGAATTTTCCCCCCCAATTTGTAAGACCCAAATCAGCAAGGAAGTCATAAATTGCTAGGGACCTACAAGATGAAACAGTCTAAACATCCGTCTCTCTCAAATAATAATAATGAGTAAAAATTAAATGGGACGAGGTTATTTTTCAAGGACATGACTTACAAATCCTTTTAAGTTCACTCAGCTAATTAGTGGAAGAAGGAACAGAACTTCTCATTTTTGGCTGCTCACCATGCCAAATTGCTTCTAGAAAAAATCCATATGAAAACCAAATCTGCTGAAAAAAAAAAAAATAACATGGTAGGTAAGATTCTTTCTTCCTTACAAAAAAAAAAAAAACCCACCAGAAATTGGGAACTATTTAGCGACTTTATTTGATTATTAGAGGATTGCTTTGCATGTATGTTTGTGTTTTGATTTTGTTTTGTTTTTGTTCATTTGCTTGCTTATTAAATTTTGGGAGGTCCACTTTTTTCCTAAGCCCTGCCCAAAAGGAGAACTCTATCTTATATTCCAGAATATGGATGTCCATTTTAGACCTGCAACTGTCTGAATTAATTAATTAATTAATCTAGTAAAACACATGACTAACCAATCAGGCTCTGGGGGTCTCAGCATCTCCTTTTGTAAACTTCTCAAGATAAAGGTGGATTTATGAACTCAGTCACCATCGGGGAACAGACACCATGTCACATGTTTCCCAAGAACTGGATCAGGGCTATGCTTTTGCACTGGGTCATCAGGGAAGGTCTCTCCAACCTGTGATCCGAAGGAAATACTTCACGGCAACTCTGCACTGCATTTTCTCACATTTGATAGATGAGCAAGCCGAGGTCCAGAGAGATCAAGCAATTTGTTCAAGGTCTCAAAAGTATGGAGTGAAAAAGGTGAAATTCAAATCCAAGTCCATCCAACTTCAAAGCCAATAACCTTGTCACCACATAAAAATGGTAAGCGTGAAATGATCCTCAGAGAAACAAACATGTGGAAAACAAGCTCACACATCTACCCAACTTAAGACACTTGGAAGGAAGATAGGCTATCTTTTTATTTTATTTTTTAGTGTGCTGAGCCTCCTTTTAGCTCAGAGAAACTCGTCTCATATCAGCCAAGTACAAGAGGGAATATTCAGAGAGACCCAAGTCATCAACAGCCAAAGAAAACTGGAAAAGTTGTTCTTCCCTAGCAGATTGGCTCTGGTTCTTCTAATATACACAAAAACAGAATGATAAAAAAGGAAGAATTTAGACAAATATTTATACATATGGTGGGTGAGGACACCTGGCAGCGCAGGTGAGTTAGGTACAGAACGACATGCTGCCTGCAGATTCAACTATGAGGAGAAGTGACACATTTTACCGTTAAGTTTAATGCAAACCAGATCTCCAAATCATCCCCCCAAACTCGATAGAAACGAAGGATCTCTTTGTTTTCTTTTATGTGTATAAAATTTTAAAAGTAGGTGCTCATGTGAGTTGATCCTCTATTCTTCACAGACCAATATTTGAGGACAGAATTGAACATTTCTGCATCTTACCCAAAGTTGGGGTGGCATTTACATCATCCCAGAATACAACCCAGCCTTAGTTCTTACCATTACTGTAATACACAAACACAGGCAATGGTAATGATTATTTAATTGAATATAGATGTTGGCTGAATACCAGGGCAAAACACCATGCATTTTCAATCAATCATGATCTATATTAATTCAGCACTCATAATAGGCTATTTCCTATAATAAATGTTAAAAAAAAAGAATCTCAGCCATGTAGGAGTTTATAACTTACATACACACATATTCTGAATTTAGATCTTTCGTATTTCCTTGAAAATAAGGGAAGAGTTTGACAAAAGTTTTAATTTAGCATCAATGAGCAATTTATTTTTGCATAATGATGGTAAGGTTTCTGAGAAAGCAATTTAAGATTTTCCAGTATTATTAATTATACAAATGGTCATTTTGCACAAATATTTATTGAGACATCCATTCTGTACCAGGCAGTATTTTAGATGCTGAGTGAAAAGTGAACAAAAGAAAAAGTGGGGGGGGGGTTCCTCATAAACTTATATACTAGGAAGCAAAGATACACAATAAACAAATAAATAAATGGACACATAAAACTGCAGACGATAGCCATTGCTATGACAAAGGAAAAAAAATAAGTTCAAGAAAATAGAAAGTAGCAGTGGGGTAAGGAAACGGTTTTATATAATATGTTCAGAGAAAACTCTTTTTAAGGTACTAATTGTTGATTTGAAAGAACTTAGGAACTAGTTATATTGTTGTCTACATATGGAATATTCCAGAAGGAAGAAATGCAAAGGCTGTATTGGCATGTACATGAAGGTGGGGTAGGAAGGGCAGTGCCATGAAAGCAGGATGACCTTGGAGGCCAGTGGTTGAGGGTGAAGTCAGAGATTGGGTGTCAACCAAATCATGGAAGCCTCTGATACCATTGTTATGATCCTATTTTCCTCCTAAAAGATGGGGTACCCTTTGAGGATTGTCAGCAGAGAGTGATGATGATTTTATGTGAATACAGAGTGGGATCCCTAGAAAGCAAATTTTCATCATTCAGAACTTGCAAAATATCCAGATTGAGCTTTCTCTCCTAACAGACTGATGTTTTAGTACTATAAGCAATAATGTTGAATAAAGCATCACTACTAAACTGATGTAGACATTCTTCTTCATTTACATCTTTCTCACCTAAATTTGAATATGCTTATAATTGCATGATTGTGCTTTAGCTGATGTGGACTTCCAGTGAAGAGTTGGGTAGAGAGGGAGGTGTTCAAGAGATTAAAGAATGCTCTCCCACAACTTATAAAATTGAGTCTACTCATGCTTTGGTAAGTACTGAATGCCTAAATGTTCAAGTGCTTTACCTACATTATAGCATTTACTCTTTCTAACACTCTGTGAAGGAAACATTATCCTAAATTACAGTGTGCCCTCATTATAGGGTGAGGGAACTGAGCCTTTGAGAAATATATGACTTGCCCAAGTTCATGATTAGTAAGAGGCAGTCCTGATGCACAAGTCAGGTGTCCTCTCTACAACTGCCTCCCTTAGCAAAAGCAGTGTTACTCAGGTAAGGAAAAGGGAATGGAAGAGAAAACATGAAGATTTCAAAATAAGTAATATCTTATAAGAAAAGAGCCTGGTGATTTCTGAAAAGTTAAATATACAATTACCATCTGAGCCTGCAATTCCACTCTTTGGTATATACCCAAAGTAACTGAAAAAAAAAAAATCAAATACTTGTACATTAACTTTTATAGGGAACTATTCATAATAGTCGAAAGAAAGAATCAATAAAACAAATTGTGGTATATCTATACAATGAAATATAACTCCACCATATAAAGAATGAAGTACTGATCCATGTTACAACATGCATGAACCTTGGAAACATTAGGTTAAGTGAAAGAAGCCAGTGACAAAAGGCCCTATGTGGAGTAATTTGATTTGTAGAAAGTTTCTGCAAGAGGGAAATCCATCAAGACAGGAAGCAGATTGGTGGTTTCCAAGGGCTGAGGAGGAGGAACGGAGAGTAACTGTTTATTTGAGACAGGATTTACTTTTGAGATGATGAAAATGTTTTGAAACTTGATCAAGGTGTTGGTTGCCCACCATTGTGAATGTACTATATGGTGCGAAACTGCTCATTTTGAAATTTTGAAATGATTAACTCTGTGGCTTTTCCTTCCTTAGTGAGTAGAAGGAGTAACAAAGGAGAGAAAGGTCAATAAATAAAAGGCAGGAAATGAAGGGTTCAGGGTTTCTCACAACTGTTCAAAAATGGTGGAACAGGAAGGAAATGGCCCCCTTCAGTTCTACTGTCACATGCACTGGCTCCCTGTTTATTACACAGAGTCATCATAAAGCTATATCTATCCTGAACTATCTTTTCTGTTGAATTTAATTTTTTTAAGATTTTATTTATTTGGGAGAGAGTGTGCACAAATTGGGGGGATGTGGGGCAGGAGGAGGAGAAGCAAACTCTCCACTGAGCTTGGACCCCAATACAGAGCTCAAATTCAGGACCCTGAGATAATGACCTGAGCAGAAGACAGTCACACTTAACCAACTGAGCCATCTAGGTTCCGCTCTGCTTTATTTTATAATTCAAATATAAGAAGTCTCATCGCTTAAGAGTTCAAACAATATAGTACAACATAAAATAATAAAAAAAAAGTATTCCTTCATTTCCACTCCTCAGTATTAGCTGCTGTTAACAGTTATCCATGATTTTTTTTTCTTTTTTTTAAATTACCTTTAGTGAAAAGTGATAGTCTGGAGTCTGGATCTAGGCCGGCCTTAGGAAAACATCATCATAGCTTAATATTAAAGACACTTCCAATTAAACACTACTAAATCATTTGAAACTTACCAAGGATTTATAAAGAACACTTTTTCTCTGAGACATATTTACTTCTTACTAGTTGACTAGCTGTATCTCAGTGAACATTAAAAAAAAAAAGATAAAAGAAATGAATAAAATCTTTCATAACCGGCCATTGACCTAGTTGAATGAAGTGAGGACCAAAGGTTAAATTAGATAGGCTGCCATTCCATTGCGCTAGAGATGACAAACCAACTGAGACAGATGGAGAGGCAATGAAAGTAAATGAGCCCAAAGAGCTTGCAAATAAACCTTGCTTCACCTCATCAGGAAATACATGAACTTCCAATATATTGTTGCCTTATTGTATATGGCTAGTTTAGACCTGTTGTATCACGAAAAGAGGGCTTATCATCTATCTGAACGACTACTCTTTTTTTTTTAATAATCTAAAACATAGAAGTCTTTCCTGTTCCAGAAAGAAAAGTCAAATAAGTTGTCATACATTCAAAGAAGATATTTCCCATTACTATTACTATTAGCTAAATAAAAACAAGTGAGAAATCCAGAAGTCAAAATATACAAATATTCACACACTACTTAGAGTGTTACATTGAAGATTTTACAAGCTGTTAAATTTAATATGAATTGTATTCTTTGCTAGATGAGCTCTTATAGTTGCCTAGCTCAAAATATAATAAGATGAAACTTTGGTATATTTCTCCCCACAGAAACAAATATCATGACACATATATATATTTTTAAAAAGAAGTTATTCTTGAATCTAGCTATCACTTCAATAGCTATATTGGTACAACACAGAAAATCATATTATTATTCATTTTTCATTATGATTCCTTGTTCATTGTTCATTATTATTCATTGTCCATTCATTATGGACAAATTTTGAATTCTTTTTTAAATTATTATTACTTTATTATTATTATATTATTTCTATATTATTTATTGTTATATTATATTAATATTAATATTAATATTATTATATAATATTATATATATTTGTTATAATCCCTTTACCCCTTGGTGCCTTGGGATTTCATCACTAAAATGGGCATGAGAATCCCTAAGGGAGTCGAGGCAGGGATGAGCCCCGCCCCCATCTGAGGACGAAGCCCCATGCACCTGGGACAGCTCTATGCATGAAACTCTGGGCTCTGGCTCTCCAGGGGGTGTGGCTCCCAGCAGTAAACCTACCTTCTGTGGCCAAGCCAGAGGGGACCAGCCTCCGGTATAATATTATAATAATATTATATATATTATTATATTATTATATTATTATTATTACACATTTTGAATTTTGTTTTATTATTTATTATTATTTATATATTATTATTTATTATTACTTTTGAAATCTTGCTTATTTTTCAGCACATATTTGCTCTATGATATTTTTCTAGCAACGATTTGCATAACTAATCTGTGCTCATTATGAAATGAGGCTGCAATTATAATAACACAGGTGAGAGTATCAGATGGACTTATATAAAGTCACTGAGGCTTTTATGCCATTAGCAAGGTGGCATAGATGTCTAAGATTTGTTGTTTTAAAATTTATCCTTGACTGCACTGAATACTTTGGTCAATATCCGTGTCCATATATCTTCTGATCATCCATGATGTACTCTCTGTGAAGAGAACTGTGACCTTCCTTTTTCTTTAAGAATCCCAAGAAAGTAAATATTTCTCCTCACTCATATATTCAGTGTGAGATTTTTGTATAAATTACAGAACTTAAGAGGTCAGCTGGGTTCCCATATAATTTTGTTCAGAAAGAAAGAGCACTCAAAGTGAGGGGGGGAGGGGCAAAGGGAGAGAGAGAGAGAGAGACTTTTTTATTTTATTATTTTTTAAAGATTTTATTTATTTATTTGACAGACAGAGTTCACAAGCAGGCAGAGAGGCAGGCAGAGAGAGGGAAGCAGGCTCCCTGCTGAGCAGAGAGCCCTATGCGGGGCTGGATCCTAGGACCCTGGGATCGTGACCTGAGCCGAAGGCAGAGGCTTAACCCACTGAGCCACCCAGGCGCCCCAAGAGAGATACTTTTTTAAAGATGTATTTATTTATTTATTTGAGAGAAAGACAGCACAAGAAAGGGGAGGGGCCAAGGGAGAGCGAGAGAAATCCTTAAGCAGATACCCTGCTGAGCCTAGAGCTTAGCACGGGGCTCAATCCCAGGACCCTGAAATCATGACCTGAGCCATATTCAAGAGTTGGGTGCCCAACCCACTGAGTCACCCAGGCACCCTGGAGACAGAGAACCTTAAGCAGCGTCCATCCCCAGCATGGAGCCCAAGTCAGGGCTCAATCTCACCACCCTGAGATGGTGGCCTGAGTGGAAATCAAGAGTCAGACACTTAACCAATTGAGCCACCCAGACATTCCCCCATATAATATTTTTGATAATATACTGAAAAGATGAACTAAAACACTCTCTTGATGAAAGAAGTCTGATATAGTTAAATACTTCAGAAAGTTCTGTACTGAAATTTGGTGGGTTTGTTAAAAATTTGTTTTCTGCACTCTTAGATAGTACCTCCGAACAGGGAAATAGAGGATATCTCAAAAAAATCAGCAAGAATGACGATGTTTGGCAGGTAATTTGCCAAGTTGGACAAGAACGCTTTACAATAAAATTTGAAAAAAAAAAAAAAGAATGCCATTATACAAAATAGAAGAATCTAATATTAGAAAAGGTAACAGGTGAGACATGAAAATACCTGTAACTGTGTTTCTTAACTGGAAAGAAATTTACCTGGGGAGCCTTTAAGAATATGAATTATCCAGGCAGAATATTTGAGATTGGAAAGTGTTGTGGTGTTTTTTTTTTTTTCTTTTTCAGGCTTCCTGGTGATTATAATGTGAAGCCAAAGTTGAGAACCACTGAATTATAGTTATGGATGAGAACAACCTCAGATATTTATGTATTGATACTTAGAGTATAAGCAATAGCAAAGTAAGCAGGTGTCACTTAGATTTGACAAAAGCAAATTTTCCCAGGCAATATTGCTGTCTTGGAAGAAGACAGTATTGTGTTTTCAAAGGAGTGTGCTGGTAACTATAGCAATTATGTATTTATCTATGTCTTTTCTCCAAGAGGTGGCAAACTTTCTATGAGTTTGGAGTGGATCACGTCTTCATTTTCCCTTTGTCTTCACACCATAAAGAACTGCCCAACACACAAAAGTTCTTGATATACCTCTGTAAACATGGCAAATATTATTTAACCAAATAGTCCTTAAAATTATTGGTTCCCTTCTCTCAGAGGAAAAATGGAGACAAAACAGCAGGATGGAAACTATGCCAAACCAGAGAAGAAACAGAACACTGCTTTACCTGTTATGTATAGAGGATGATACATGAGGCACATGGAAAGCTGTGGTGGGAAAATACAGGGGAAAAAGAAATTGAGAGTCAGCTTCTGCTTCATCCCCACATTGCTAGAGACAACCAATGCCTGTTCCCCATTTGGTGAAGGTATCTTCAAAAATAAAATATGACAGCCCATAAACTTGTTCAGGAGAGCAACAAAGTAAGAAACTTCTGGGTTAAATAGCCTTGGAAAGTCTCTCTTTCCCTCTCCTACTCCTTCCCTCTCCTACTCCTTCAAAGCCATATAAGATAGGTTAACTACAGTAGAGTTAGTTTCTACTGTTGGAAGTGACTGAAAGTAAGACTTTATTTGAGTTGTTCAAGGGGAAAGAGGGATTAGCTGGAGTTTTCCATGCAAAGAGATTTCCATGCTAGGGTATATCTGCTCTAGCATCTCTGTCCTTGAACTCAATAGAGCTGACAGTAATTAATATCTCAAGGGTGTTTGATTGGACTGGATAGAATGAGGAGTTTGAGTGCAGACAAGTATGAAAGGGAGAAGATCTGGGGGTCACAGTTACAGGTGAAATCTCAAACTTTTATGGACAATCACTCCAGGAACCCCACCACATTTTCATGGTGAATACAGGTAAAAGTTCCCCAAGCTGCCCTGTCAATGAAGAGGAAGAGGAGCCATAATGAAACCCTTCCAGACTTTTCTACCTAAAAAAGCCTGATCTCCCTGAGGTAGGACATTTCCAAAGGGTGCTTCTGAAACTTTAGGCCAGTTGGGGAAAGAGACCTACACCAGCCCACACCAACTCTTCTGTCATATTTCGGGAACAATAAATAAACAAGAACCATAGTTAACAGAGGAGAAGGCTTTGAAAGAAATAGATTGGGATTGGGGTAGCTTGGAAAAGGACAAGAGGCAAAAGATGGAGAAATAGCTCTATTCCTGGAGGAGGGACAAAATTCCTCTGAAGACTACACTTCTAAGAAATGAATCCAGTAGGGACTCCTGGGTGATGCAATTGGTTAAGCAGCCAATTCTTGGTTTTGGCTCAAGTCGTGAGATCAATCCCTGCATCAGGTTCCACACTCTCAGGGTGGTGTGCTTAAGATTCTCTCTCTCAACCCTTCTGCCCTTCTCCCATTGTGCATGGGAGTAAACATAAAGTAAACAAATAAATCTTTAAAAAAAAAAAGAAATGAGCCCACTTTTAGTGAGACTTGATAAAAATGTTAACTCCTTCTGCTACACTCTACCACCACATTACCAAACCACCAGTAATAGTAGTAAGTTATGACAAAAAAATTCTTCAACACAGTCTACTCCTTAGCTAGATTAATATAAATCTTCACTCTAAAGGCTTTTTTTAAACCTAAGTTCCTGTTACCCCCAAATTTCAACGACAGCTGCAAAAAATCACTAAAAGAAAGAAAAACAGTGTGAAGAGACAGAATAATCGGAAGAACAAGTCTCAGGTATGACGCAGAAACTGGCATTATCTGGCAAGTAATTTAACCTGAGCACAATTCGTGTATTAAAGGATTTAATGAAAATAATTGGGCAAAATGTAAGATCAGATGGGTAACGGAAGTCGTGAGACGACAACTCTAAGAAAGAATCAAAAGCAACACTGGAAATGAAGGAAAAAATAAACAACAACACAGTAACAGAAATGAAGATGCCATCAAGATGTTCATGAATACAATTGACACAACCACAGAAAGAACCAGCTAACCTGCAAATAGGTTGATAGAAACTTCCCAACTGAAAGACAAATAGAAAATTAAAGAATGAAACAAACTTTACAGAACATCTAAGAATTATGGAATAATATTAAAAAGTGTAACATATATGCAACTAGAATATCAAAAAGAAATAAAGCAGTAGGTAAGAAAAAATGCTTGAAATCATAGCCAAGAACTTGGCTATAAATCGATAAAATCTTAAAAGAGAGAGAGAGAGAAAGAGAGAAGATAAATTTGAATCATCATATATGCCGCTTAAGTAAAACCAGAATATGCGGAGAGAGGAAGAAACAAAATACACAAAGGAAGCAGATAGAAAACAGTTATAAAGATAGTAAATTTTAATCTAACTATATCAATAAACACTGTAAATTTGAATTATCTAAACATACCAATTAAAAGATAAAGATTGCCCAATTGGATGAAAAAAAAATCCAAATATATGTTATCTATAAGAACCCAATTTTAAATATATTGACTCAGCTTAAATGTAAAGGGGCATAAGAAGTAATGTTATGCTAATACTAATCAAAAGAAAGTAGGAGGAGCTTATTAATTTTAAGCAAAGAGGGCTCTAGAACAAGTAAGATGATCAAGAATAAAGGAGGGATATTGCATAATGATAAGGTGGTCATTTCTCCAAGAAGAAATCTAAATCTAAAATCAATAAAGTAAGCTTTCTTCTTAAGAAATTAGAGAAAAAAGAACAAACCAAACCTAAACCAATCAGAAAGGAAATAGCCATTTGGAAAGAAACCAAAGAAATTGAAAACAAGAAAGCAAAAAGGGAAATCAACAAAATTGAAAGCAATTTCCTTGAAAGTAGTAGCAAATGTGTCACTTTCTAGCCAAGTTAACCACACAAAGAGAGAGAAGACATAAATTACCCCATCATCAGAATAAAGAGAGTCATAAGAATTGATCCCACAGACACTGAAAAGATAATAAAGAAGATATGGACTATCTTTCCATATGTTGCTGGTAGAAATGAAAAACGATACTGTCACTTTGGAAATGAGTTTGGCAATTTCTTAATCAGCTATTCATCTATTTACCATATGACCCATCAACCCCTCACTACTCTATAGTATTTACCAGAGAGAACTGCAAACTTTGGTTCACACAAACCCTATACACAGTGTTTATAGCCACTTTATCCATAATTGCTAAGACTGGACATGACTCTGCTCATACAACATTCTGGAAAAGAACAGTTACAGGAGAGTTTGCCAGAAGCTATGGAGGTGAGGGGTGGGGTGTTCATTACCACACGGCATAAGGGAATGCTTGTGATGATAGATTATTTTGTATCTTCATTGTATTGATAGTTACTTGCTTGTTTACATTTATGAAAACTCGTGGAACTGTATATCAAACAGGGACATTTTCTGTAAATAATTTTTTAAATGAATTTTTTAAAAATCCAAGTTCTATTGATGTTGTTGCAAAGGTCAAGATTTCATTCTTTTTTTCCTGTATGAACTTCGGTTAAAACACAAGTCGACAAGGAGAGAGGCAGTTCAGGAAATAGTCTAAATTTCTACTATAGTATTTGTGTCTATATACCTATAATTTATATCGCTATCTCCATAAGCCTCATAGAGATAATGTATGTAGCTGTTTAATTCATGTGGGGGATTCTTTGCTGAATCACGTTTTCAGGAAAGTTATCCAAAACAAACACAAAAACCAAAAACAACAACAAAAGAAAAAAGCTCGAGGGCATTATGCTAAGTGAAATAAGTCAGAGAGAAAAAGGTAAGAACTATGTACATGTGGAATCTAAAACAAACAAAACCAAAGATCCCAAGTTCAACAAGGGTCATAGATACAGAGCATAGATTGGTGGTTGCCATAGTCTGGGGTGGGAGTGGGGAGGTCATAAAGTATAAACTTCCAGTTATAAAACAGATAAATCATGGGATGGAATGTACAGCATGGCAACTATAGTTAAAATAATGTATTGCATATTTAGAAGTTGCTAAGAGAGTAGATCTTAAAATTTCTCATCACAAGAAAAGTCTGTAACCATGTAGGGTGATAGATGTTAGCCAGAATTATTGTAGTGATCATTTCTCAATATATACAATATGTAGGTTATATACATTATGTTGTATACTTGAAACTATAATATAATGTATTTGGTTATACTTCAATTAAAACAAAAATCTAAGGCTGTCGATTAACCAGAGATATGTATGTCTACAGTTTCCATGGATACAGAACAAAAACAAACACACAAAATAGCAAGAGTCAAACTAATCACAGGCGTTTTGTCTGTGTTTTTAAAACTTGAGTATCCAGATTAACAAATTTATTAGTGAGTTTCTAGAAAATTTTTTTTTTAGCTTAATTGGGTCCTAGCAAATTGTTCATCTAACTCCCAAAGAACTATCTGCACTTGAGGATAACTAAGTAATGCTTTCAAAGATGTAAAGTTGATAAGTAGATGAGCCCTGACCCTGCTCTGTATCCTTATTTGGTATTTGTCAGTCACACCTGAAGTATTGTGTCTCTGTCTTTTTTTTTTTTTCTTTTCCTGTATATTACATGAATCATCCAGAGAAGGGCAACTTTGATAGTGAGAGATCTTGAAATCTATCACATGTGTAACACAATGAAATTGGTTACACACAGTCTACAGAGAAGTGATATTTTAGGTATGAGATGAGGTCCAAAGAATGGTTTTCAGTGATTTGAGAGACTCATAAAACAAACAAACAAACAAAGAACTGGGCTTATCTCACATTTTTGAAGGAGTTCAAAGAGAATACACCATGAATATCAGAAATCTTATGAAAAGGGCAGATAATAATACTTGAAAACTATTGCTATCCCTTCAGATTTCTCAAATTCTTGAATTTGATTTGAATTTCTGTTGATGAGATGGGTGTCTTGCAAAATAGTAAACTCTTCTTCACATGAATTCTTAAGAATCTCCGTTGGAAGTTTCACCCTGATGACTTTCAGTTTCCCATCAACCCAGAACATTATGGGATGTATCTGTCACATTATAAAAAGGAAAGTCTTCACTGGGTGATGAATTAATGTTGGTTACCATGTTTTAACTCTAATATGCTGCAGGCCTTAAGAAATAATAGGAAATAAATTGCTTCAAAACTAGTGAGTTTATGTTTGGGTTATGAACAGAAAACTATGAATTTTGATTTTTCCCACTTTACCTTCCTACTGATATTACTCAGAAAGCATAAAAGGAGATGCAGAACTCAAGGAATATTGGTTGCTCACGTGTCCACCGGGAGTTCTACTGTTGAAACAGAACAGCAATGACAGACAAGAATAAAGATAGGAGGCTATTTCTACCCACAACAGCACATCCTTAGCTGAGAGAGGAAATTTCCTAAGTAGAGGTATCATCTCCGACCCCATCATCACACCACACACACACACATACACTCACACACATCACACACATACTGCACAGAAGCAATTTAATGTGAATACATTTTCACTTCTGTATTAGCATTCTGCATCTATATTTCTTAATTTCAAAGCGCTATTGTGAATATGGGGATGGATTAGAAAAATAAAAATGACTGTCCAGTAGTAAACTCAGTAAGTGATAATTATAATCATCAGCAAAACTTCCCCATCTTTGTTGCTCTTTTTCCCTCTGTCTTAACTTCTTACCTTTTATTTATTTTGAAATATATGTACATACATATTTTTTTGAGAGAGAGAAAGAGTGTGAGAGTGGGGGAGGCAAGGGAAGAAGGAGAGAGAGAATCTCAAGCAGATTCCACACCCAGCATGGAGCCCAACAAGGGGCTCAATCTCACAACCCTGAGATCATGACTTAAACCAAAATCAAGAGTTTGATGCTTAACCAAATGAGCCACCCAGCTGCCTCTTGAAATCTATTTTAACTATTATTTAAGATATCAAGTACCTAAAATATCGACCAGGAATATGAAACATGTTCACAAAAAGCAACATTTGGCATAAAGACTGGGATCTTTTTTTTTTAAGATTTTATTTGTTTACTTGATAGAGAGAGAGAGAAAGAAAGAGAAAGAGAAGGCACAGACACAGGGGGAGAAGCAGGCAGAGGGAGACATAGAAGCAGGCTTCCCGCTGAGCAAGGGGCCCAGTGTGGGACTCAATCCCAGGACCCTGGGATCATGACCTGGGATCATGACATCTTGATGACTCAAAGGCACATGAAATTCAATATACCTAACATGGAACTCATCATTGTGCCTCCCTCCACAACTCTTGACTGTTCTCCATATTGCCTACGTTCAGGAATGGTTCCACCCTCCATCTAGTCCCATAAGTCAGACAGTTGAGGTCCTCTTTGTCATACCTCTTTTCCTTCCATTTCTCATCACGTCCTCATCTTAATTTCCTGAGTACCTATGGCTCCAACCTGACCCTTCCTTCCATTGCCTTTGAATCAGTTCTCCTCTTGGAACTAAACTAATATAACAGCTTGCTAACAATAAAGCATCTTGCAAATCTGTTCTCCATATAGCAAAGCCACCTAATGGGGAAGGGTACACACACACACACACACACACATATACTTTTCTCAATCTTTTTTCTAAATATTTATTTATTTATTTTTAATTTTTTTTTTAAATTTCATTTCTTTTCAGCGTAACAGAATTCATAGTTTTACACCACACCCAGTGCTCCATGCAATGCGTGCCCTCCATAATACCCACCACCTGGCTCCCCCAACCTCCCACCCGCTGCCCCTTCAAAACCCTCAGGTTGTTTTTCAGAGTCCATAGTCTCTCATGGTTCATCTCCCCCCCAATTTCCCTCAACTCCCTTCTCCTCTCCATCTCCCCATGTCCTCTGTGTTATTTGTTATGCTCCGCAAATAAGTGAAACCATATGATAATTGACTCTCTCTGCTTGACTTATTTCTAAATATTTAAATGGCATTCATTTATCATGAGATAAAGTCCCAAAGGTCTAGGGGCGCCTGAGTGGCTCAGTCCGTTAAGCAGTCAACTCTTCATTTTGGCTCAGAACATGATCTCAGAGTTGTGAGATTGAGTCCCATCATGGGTTCTGTGCTGAGCATGGAGCCTGCTTAAGATTCTCTTTCTCCCTCTCTCCACCTCCAACCTCCCCCCACCACCACAATGGAAGTTTTCTCTCTTAAAAAAAAAAAAAAAGCCCCAAACATCTAACATGGTCCATAACGTGTACATAGCATTGCCCTGCCCACACCCTAGCCTCATCTCCCCCCATACTGACCCCCTCACTCCAGGACCCGCAGCCACACTGGCCTCCTCTTATTCTCCCTTAAGACGCACCATGCTCCTGCTGCAGCAGTAGGGGACTTTGTAAAGGTCTTTTCTTCTGCCTAGAATATGCTGCTCTCCCATACTTGCCTGTCCTGACCAGTTCAAATTCTCCTATCTTATACTCGAAAACATCATGTGCCTCCTATCACACAAAGCAGTGATTGTACTATTCCTGTATTCATGTTATTACTTAACTCATTTCTGTCTTCCTCCACTAGATTGTAAATTCCATGAACCTGGGATCTGTTCCTGTTTTGCTCTGTTTCATTTTAACACAGTGTCTGCCACAATGAGATTCAATATGCATTTGTTGAATGAAGGAATTTTTTTTTTAGGTCATTTATAGAAGATAAGAGTGTTTTGAACCGTGTGAACTCTCTGTAGCATTCTGACCCCAAGGTGGAAGTATTGATCCCTCATCTCATACTATATAATACTTATCACATCAATTTTTAGTTATTGGTTATTATCTTTCTTGGCAAGCCAGTGACTTATTGCTTTGTGTATGAAGAATGTCTTATTCATTTGTGCATCCTCTGTCCCCAAAGAGCACTGGACCTTAGTGAGAACTCAGCACAAGGTAATTGGGGTGACCTCTGTGGCTCGAACAATGTAGAAGACGGGGCTGCCATTTCTCTGTAACAACACAACCCCAGCCAGATTTATACAACACAGACTCAGTCACTCTTCAAAGTGGAATTTAGACTACATTCACCCAAAATGGATAAATCAGAAAATTGAAACTCCAGCCTCATTACCCAGGCTGATTAATAAATTGGTTTCAAGTTTATTGATGCTCAGTTTGCTTTGATTTCCAGTTGAACACTTTCCATAGAAATGACACGTGCTTTTCATAGAAGTGACAAATTCATTTCAATTTGACAACCCTTCATGGAAACCCCAGGGAGAGCCTAAGTCCTAAAAAGTGTAGGAAATCATTAATAAGGAAAACCATACTTAATGAAGTTCCTTGCTCCTCTGATTTGTGAATTTTTGCTTTGTTATATAATTTCCTAGATAACCAGCTTCCAACTAGGGAAGAGCATGGGCTTGAGAAATGTCCTTTATTTCAGGAATTAAAATAAAATTAAAATCAAAACCATGGCAACGCCAAGGTGAAAACAAGTTGCACAACATCATTCCAGAAGTTACGATTAACTAGCAGCAGCCCCATCAATTAGTTCTGTGTCCTTTTGGGTTTCCTCTGTGTCCTCCTCTCCTCATCTAGAATACGACGATAAATATACCACCGAACTCATAGGGTTGTTATGGACAGTAAAGAATTAACACATACGAAGTGCTTAGAATAACGCCTGACACGTTTTAAAACCGAATGAATGTTAGTATCAAAATTATCATCATCGTCATCATCGAATTGCTCCAGGGATCATCAGAATTTTGCCTCTGATGAAATTGAGGGCCACTCCCTCCGAAAATAATAATAATACATTTTTTAAGAGCTCCGTCATCGCGTGAGAATCCTAAATGATATCAAAGGCTGTGCTGAAACAAAGAGGGTACTTCTAGGATGGGCTTGGGATACAATTCCTAGGCCTGGCCATCCCATTAGAAACCCTTCCTGGCGCAAAAGCCCCGCGCTGTTTGTTTGGCCGCCGACGGGTCGATAAGCGCGCAGGATGTGTTAATTTCTTGTTAAGCGCGTGTGGATGTGCGCTCGGCGAACAATAGGCTCGGAGAGGGAGACCTGCGCCCGGCCCCCGCGCCCCCGGCCCCCACCGGCGCCCCGTTTCCGGACTTTCGGCCGCACACATCCCCCCTTTGTTTTCCCGGGCCCGGCCGCGCGTGTCGCTGCCGCGGCCACCCCACCAAGCTTTTCCGCCCGCCGCACCTCGCCCGGGGGGCGCGGGGTCGCGGGGAGGAAGCGCGGGAGGAAGCGGAGGGCGGCGGGCGGCGGGCGGCGGCGGCGGGGGGCGGCCGGGGGCCGGCGGGCGGCCGGGGGGCTGGCGGCCCGGGGCCTGCGGAAGTGCGGCCGCCGCCCGCCGCGCTCGGGGAAGGCCTGCTCGCCGCGATAAGGCCCTGCCCCGGCCCATTGTGCGCCGCGGACGCCCAGTGAAAGTTCCCGGCCCGGCGCATCCCGCCGCGCCGCCGGCACCTGCACGCCGCGCCCTGCGGGGGGGGGGGGGGGGGGGGGGGGGGGGGGGGCAGGAGGACGAGACGCTGCCCAGGGTGACACGCCCCCCCCCACCCGGGACCCTGGCAAACCGCGAGGGTGGAGGGGCCGCACCCCGTGTCGCCGGCCAGTGCGCTCCAGTGGACTTTTAAGGGAGCCCCGTCAGACGGATTGCATGTCCCGGGATTTGCCACGGAAAATGCCCTTGGCCTGGGGCCAACGTCGGATCTATCAGTTCTCAACTCTGGGAGGGCCGAGGCCACTTGCCCTGATAAGCCTCCCGGTCAATAAAAAAAGAAAGAAAAACGAACAATGCAACGCCGAAAGAAAAAGTTTGAATTTCTACAAATTAACGTGTTTAATATACACACACACAAGGGGCGCACATCGATATAAGGTTGCTATTTACAAGATAATTACAGGATTTCAAAAAACAAACTTTTTTTTTTTTTTCCAAACTCTAAGAGATTGGGGTTGGAAAGGAAACCTCACGTTGAAAGTGGGATGATGAAATTTTTTCTTCCTTCAGTCCATTTGGGGTATAGTTGTGGTTGTTCAACCTCATTTGGAGACCGCTGGGATTTCAGAAGTGTAAATATGAGACTCTCTCTTTCCCAGGCCAAAGGGAAGGCCACTAGTGGATCTAGGAGCCAGGGTGGTTTCAAGCCCATTTTCTCTGTGTTTGCCTTTTGCCAAACCTATGGAGATGCTAATTACAGAGACCAGCGTGCAGAAACGGAATATCATAGAAAAGGACATGCCATTCATTCATAAACTATTACATATGAGACTATCGCATTGTGTTTCTTTCAAACTGCCTGCTTATCTTTGACTACACAAAAGAGCCAGTTGGAAAACAAAATGTACTTTAATAAATAAAATATGTATCATAAGTAGCCGACCCCTCCAACCCTGTTCATCTTCTTTGAGTTATCTGGAACCTCTTTATGAATTGTAGATTACAGACAGTCATGTAAGTTCTGTGCTATCTGGTAAAGATTTCATTGAACACTAGTGATGTGGTTTTAGAATATAGGTGCAGTTTGGTGGGGTGAGGTCCAGAGCCCCTGGCCAAGAAAGAAATCTTGAGATGTGTTTGGTGCAAAAAAGGTGGTTTTATTCGAGCAGGGGGGCAGGATGGACCCCTGGGCAGAAGAGCTTCCCTGGAGTTGTGAGGAGTAATTGATAATACACTATAGGGTTCAGGGAGGTAAGATGAAGGGAGGTTTTCAAAAGAACCTTCATAGGCTAAGGAAGACCTATGAGAGATCTAGGAGAGATACCAGAGGCCTTGCCATTGTCAGGTTAATGTGGTTTTTCTCTCTAGTAGAGCAATAGCACTAAGATAGCTGATAGCCGGGAGCTTTTCTGGAAGAATTATCACACACATCCCACCCAAGAGTGGGGGTTGGAAGGAGGTTGCAGGGTGTCAGCCCATGCTTTGTGCTCAGCTAGCCTTTTGCTCCCTCCTCACTACCACCTCATTTGCAGAAAAACCAGGTTAGATTCCTCTTGCCAATCCAACTCAACATCATTTTGTGGATTGTGTACATTGTATGTGTGTCACATACCTTTGTGGTCTTTGGACTTCCCCTTTGAACTGATGATAAAAATCTGCCCGATTCCTTCATATCATAGGAGAACAATAAATTCTTTCATATGTTTTCAGATTTGTATCTGTATGAGGATCATGACTTTAGCTCTTTTGAAAAACTACTTTTAATCAAACCTCCCAATTAAGAGTAACACAAGTCGGGGCACCTGGGTGGCTCAGTGGGTTGGGCCTCTGCCTTCGGCTCGGGTCATGATCTTGGGGTCCTGAGATTGAGCCCCGTGTAGGGCTCTCTGTTCGGCAGGGAGCCTGCTTCCTCTCCTCTCTCTGCCTGACTCTCTTCCTCCTTGTGATCTCTGTCTGTCAAATAAATAAATAAAATCTTAAAAAGGAAAAAAAGGAGTAACACAAGTCAAAAGGAACATATGAAGGAAAAGGATCCAAAAATAAGTAAATAAATAAATAAACAGCGATAGCTTTAGTTCACCGTGAGATGCAGAAGCTAAATCCATTAATTTGTTCTATATATATATATATAGAGAGAGAGAGAGAGAGCACTACCTGAGAGCTTATAGCGGGAGGCAAATGTGAAGCAAATATTATCTCATGGAATCATTTTTATCAATCAGTGAAGAAGTTGAACAGATGTAGACAGAGTCTTGGAACTGGGGCCAAAACATCTGTATTTAAATCCTGGATGCTGCCACTGAAAGCATGTGGTCCAAGCGAGTTTCTTAAAACTTTGAACCTCAGTTTTCTAGTCCATAAAACGGGCCAAATATTTACTCCCCAGGGTTGTTGAAGAAATAAATGAGGTAGTCTTTGTGACAGGGCTGCTACTGGGTCTGATGTTCCCGAAATGTTGGTTGATTCCATATTCTGTTGTGTTCTGCTAGTTAATTTGGGTACAGATACAGGAAACAGCAGAATAGGACAAGATCTTCAAATTGAGGAGATATCAACATAGGGTGGAAATAAGACTTAGAGGTCGAAATACTTTTTTTTAAGCCCTCTCCTTTCTTTTCATTTTTTAAATTTTATCTATTTGCTTATTTAGAGAAGGAGGTGGAGAGAGGCAGAGGGAGAAGGAGAGAGACAAATCTCAGGCAGGCTCCCTGCTGAGCACAGAGCCCAACGCAGGGATTCAGGGGCTCAATCCCAGGACCCTGAGATCATGACCTGAGTCAAAAGCAAGAATCTGATATTCAACCGACCGACCACCCGGGTGCCCCAGAGGCAGATCTTAATTTAACATTCAGGTCCTGTGTTGAGCAGCGGACCTTCAACTAGTAAAATGATCTCTCTGAACCACTGCTTTTTCATTGAACAGAGATTAATATGTCTACCTGGGATCGTTGTCCAAAGTGAGACCAGGAGTGCCCAGTTTGGCTTGGGACAACGCCCTTCAGAAAGAACACTCAGTAAAATGTACCTATCACTAAGACATATCCAAATGATAAAACTCAGCATCTCTCTAATTATGACCGTAGTTCCTGATTGACTGCAGTATATTTCATGGACAAGAAAACAGCAATGAATCACAAGTCTTCCTTCCAGCTTGGATGCACTCTATTTCCAGAAGTGGCTGCAGACCAAAGAAGGGAACTACACTTTGAGAAATAAAACAGTGGGCACCCGGGTGGCTCTGTTGGTTAAGCATCTACCTTTGGCTCAGATTAGGATCTCAGGGTCCCAGGATCTTGTCCCGCATCGGGATCCCTGGATCCCTGCTCAGTGGGGAGTCTGTTTCTTCCTCTCCCTCTGCCCCTCCCGACTCCTTGTACTCTTTCTCCATCTCTCTCTCTCTCGCTCTTTCTCAAATAAATAAATGAAATTTAAAAAAAAAGAAAAAAGTCAAATAGCAAATCTGTTTCTACATGGAGAAAGGGATGTTTACTTGTCATCTGGAACCACAGCCTCCACTGGGGTGTAAGGAAGCAGGAGCTTCAGGAACCAAATAGAATTAGCCACATGGTTTAATGGTTCCTTACGGTGACATGGAATGTGGAATGTTCTCGGTCCGTGGCAAGCATACATGAAGTCTTCATTACCCTGTGTCTGATATTTGATAAGCAGAGGCTGGGAGAGTGGAAGCATATGTAGTACACTTAGTACAACACATAGTAGACAAGTAAAATCAAGGGTGGTCAGAATTATATCTAAGAAAAGCTTCATCCAATGCAGCCACTTAATAGACACGCAACCCCCAAACCCCTACCTTGCACCGTAAACTAAAGGCACAACTAGTTAGATTAAAGGTATACACCAGACCTACAGACGCCAATTGATGGACCCCTGAAGCAGCCGAGCAGGGATGATATCAACAAGATTCTCTTTCTGAAATTCAAATGAGAAAACAGAAGTGTCAAGCCGTTGCGAGTGAAAATCTATAAAGTTCTACAGAAATGTAGAGAGGCACGAGGAGGGAACCTAACACGTCCGGCGGAACCCAAATTATGAGTTAGCATCAACAGCGAGTAAGTGTCTATATTAGTAGAGAACAGAGAGCTGAGCAAACAAATAATCCAGAGGGTTCTGTGGCCGAGATTAGTGGCTGTGCACCTCCTTTTCCAGAATGGGCGCTTGTCCCTAGAGGGCAGCTGCCCAGACAGGGACAATGCCCAGTCCTCTGTGTATCCACAGAAATTATATGTGGTACCCCTGGGTTGTGATCTTTAGGATAAAAGAGGGACTCTTCTCTCTTTCTTCTTTCACACTGGCTAGACCCAGAAGACCTCAGAGCTATAAGGGACTCAAGATCCACACGACAGAAGGAACCTGGATCCCTATGTCCTGATGGGAGGACAGCTACTCACTGACAGAAATTCCTGCTTGGGACTGTTTCTCCACTTACTTGAGGTGACTTGAGACAATCATCTCAGATTCTTACATTTATATATAATGGAAATATTTTTATAGATATATCTATAGAGAAATAGATAGATGGATACATAGACCTACCCATACACACACACACACACACACACACTTACGCACTTAAGAGACTTATAATTTTTATTTTCCGTATACATTTCAGTTTTTACATACCTTTCTAACATGAACATATGTTTTCTATAAGATAAATATGGGTGTGCGCCTTTTCATACAAAAATAAACAGTCACTCTCTATCTGGCATGACAAGGCTTTTCTTACTCATTGAGGCCCTAACATTCCTGATAAGTAACATACAATATCTTGATCCTCCTTGATAAAATATTTACTATATGAAAAGGGGGGCAAACAAGCAGTAAAGGAGTGCCTGAACTTGCTGAAACAAAACATTTTCCCGTAAAATGAATAACTAAGATTAGGGTTCTTGTTCTCCCTGGAGGCTGTCATGTCAATGATACGTTGAGAGGTTACCTGTTGTTACTTATTACTGAAACATGACCGTAAACGAGTCTTTTGTTGAGCTAGCATCATTCCTTAATGATTTGAACAGGTCACTGTTACACTGAAATGTTTCTAGGCTAAGCCTGGGATTCAAAAGGGGGGGGGCATTTGTCAATTGAAACTTCCAACCCTGGAAAGAGAAAATATTCTGTCCAAGTTAGGGCTTCCCAGGAACTAATTTTGTGTCAGGAAGAGTTTGGGAACTCTCCTGTGACTCAAAAATATGTCTAGAACCTTAAAAGAGAGAGATGAGAGAGAGAAGAGGGAACTGGGGGGGAAGAAAAGAGAAAGAAAACGAACAAAAATGCAGAGCTATATTTTCCCTTGACGCCCAAGGCCACAGTGTACAGAAACAGGGCACAAGTGTCAATTTCTGTTGCGGATGCAAGATATAACAGCAGAGTGACAACCTTAATGCAAATAAATGAAGATCACAGCCAACTTTGAACGTCCTTTGAAAGTTAGTGGGAAAATGTGGCATTATATGATTTTGTGTATGTGCAAAGAAAAGCAATAGGCAACATATATTTCAATAAACATATTTGTTGTAGCCAATATTCATTGGCTCTTGATTCTAAATATTCATTCAAACTTCTGGCACAAAGGCATGAAACATATGAATTATAGAATCCTGACTGATTATTCTGTCTTTATGTTTTGCTTTCGAAATGTGAATTTCTGCCTACCAAAATTAACAAGCTCGATCCTAATCCTGTGCCCCTTCAGAAACCCTGTCCTTATGGTCTCCTCTGAGACCTCCTCCTCTTTTTTGTAATATGATGCTCCGGGAACTTGTTGAGACTTCCTAAATATGGGCTGGGAAGGAACATATCTGTGTAGAGTAGAAAGCATAAGAGACTTAATTTTAAGGGAAATCTCTTCTTTCTTTTCTTTTTGACAGAGACGGATCCTGCTGTGTTTGACAAATATGTTCTAGAAGAAAGCTCAATCTAGATGTTATGTGTAACTTTATCTTATTCCCCTTTGAGCACTACTGTTCTTACAAAATGATCTCTCCACTGCCCAAAGTCATTACATTCTTTCCCTTTCACATTGTCCCTCTGTAAATGTCAGGCATAACTACATTTTTATTTGCAGAGATACTACTGCTATGAATGAGTAAAAATTTTCTGCTCCCCCGCCTCTTTCTCTTTACCCTCTGCGCATTCTACTAATATGATTTGTTGAACAAATTGTTCCATTAATCTGGGGCTGTTTGACAGAGTGAGAAAATAAGTGCCAAAGTGAGAAGATTCACAAGAATCGGAAATCTCTGTGCCTCTTTCTCAAGGTAAATAGTTATTATATCAGGGTGTCAGACTGGCGAAATGGATGTGCTTTCATTCTCAGTTTGTAAATGTCACTTTTCCTCAGCCCATCAGGGTGACAAATGAGGTGTGGGTTACAGGAAGAGTTCATTCTTTGACAAAGTTCTTAACAGTCTATTTCAACAGAAAGCATCCAGCCCTCCTCACTTTCATAATCTAAACCCTGCACCACTGCCAGAAACTTCCCAGGGCTTGTCTTATTGCTTCATCACCGTCCTCCAAGAGAAACATGTCTATAACACAATTTAAAATCTCAAATGAAAGTAAAAGTAAATTAGATTAGAAGCGAGTGTATAAGCTGTAACCCTGATTTCCCAGGGGAATTCCATTGACTGGTTCTCAGGATTTTATGATCCCCGGGAAATGCATTATATTTTGGTTTTTCTTTAAATGCTCTTTCACTTTTTTTAATATACATTTAATCTCAAAAGAGGTTTTTTACACCTTTTTTGTGTGAGTTAATTAATGAGTATATCATATATAAATAATCCAGGTAGACAAGTTGCTCTAACAGCAAATGAATGAGGGTCTGAGTGAAAGATAATACTGCATCCGATTCAAATCCTTCCCCACAAAATACGCTTCTTTGATGAACCTAAGAATATAATATTTGAAGAGCACTGAGACAGGTTGGTTTTACCAATAAAAGAAGCTAAAGATAATATGTGCAAATAGACAAAACCCAATGTCATTCATGCCAGGGAAAAAACATCATTAACGGTCATGATTAGAAAGATCGATGCTAATATATGGGACATAAGTTGATGCTGCTGCTCCTAGATCACATGCAGTTGTCTTTTGAGTGCAACTAAACATAGTTTGTTGGTGAGGTTCATTATCACTGTGATCTATCGTCTGCCAACTTGCCACATTGGCCCTTCAGTGATTAACAATGGAACCACAAGATTCAATTCTTGATGCAACATGGTCTACCTTATATCATACCGTTTGCCAACCCAGTTTTCATCTCTGTGTCATTTAAAGTCCCTGAAACTTGGGGCATCTGGGTGGCTCAGTGGGTTAAAGCCTCTGCCTTCGGCCCAGGTCATGATCTCAGGGTCCTGGGATCGAGCCCCACATTG
Organism: Mellivora capensis; assembly: GCA_004024625.1. Taxonomy (NCBI): domain Eukaryota; kingdom Metazoa; phylum Chordata; class Mammalia; order Carnivora; family Mustelidae; genus Mellivora; species Mellivora capensis. The sequence continues at coordinate 10,196 of PISX010002365.1, read as the reverse complement.
GGCTCTCTGCTCAGCAGGGAGCCTGTTTCCACCCCGCCTTCTGCCTGCCTCTCTGCCTACTTGTGATCTCTCTCTGTCAAATAAATAAATAAATCTTTAAAATAAATAAATAACAAAGTCCCCAAACCTTGATTTCACCTATAGGATGAGTATGATGTCAGTGTTTAACAAGCAGTTGTGAGGACCAAGTGAGATAATAGAAGTGTACCATCTATAAAGTGTTATTTAGTTACATATCTCTATTTTTCTTGGGATGAGCATCAGTAGATTTCTAAAGTTTGGGAATTCCCAAAAGATAACATACCATTGATTTTAAAATTGTTAGTTACAGAGAAAAAGAACAAGAATGAATAGGAAGATAGGAGAAAAATCTGGTCTACTAAAGCCAAGAGAGAAGAAAGATATACTACTGATCAACAATGTCAACCTCAACAAAACAGCCAACTCCTTGGAGTTGAGGAAACAGGATGTAAAAAGGGAAAGAGAAGATGAAAATGATCTGCCAGTCCAAAGGCTCCAAGGGAAGACCTTGAAGGTATGGCGGACGACTAGCAGAGCACTATGGGAAAGCTCTAAGACAGGAGAAGCAGAGGGGCAAAGCACCTCAAGCAACATGAGCTGAGGAGGACAGTGACTCCGCCATGGATCATGGGGCCTTGGACTCTATGAGCGTTGCTATGGTGAGCAAGAGGGAAGTTCATGGCTACAAAGACACAAAGGATAAAAACAGAGAAGGTATTTTCCCTGCTTCTTTCACATGGGTCACGGAACCAAGCTTCTTAACTGTATACATTTTCAAAACTCATCTGTCCTTAACTTAAAAAACACAAACACATACACAAAGTAGTGATCATAAAGGGAAATTTTACTCTATTCAACCAAATTATAATTGAAAACTTTGCCTATCCAAAGATGCCATAAACAGTGGGAAAACAAGCCAAGAGCAGGCAGAAGTTGTTGTCAATCTAAAAAATCAGAAAGTCTATTATCTAGAATGTATATATATATATATATATATATACATATATATATTTGACAGAGATCACAAGTAGGCAGAGAGGCAGGCAGAGATAGGGGAGGAAGCAGGCCCCGCACTAAGCAGAGAGCCCGATGCGGGGCTCTATCCCAGGACCCTGAGATCATGACCTGAGCCAAAGGCAGAGGCTTTAACGCACTGAGCCACCCAGGAGCCCCTAGAATATATATTTTTAAAATTTTACAAGTCAATAGGAAAATGACAGTCAACCCAAGAAAAAGACTATAGTGGGCACATTCCAGAATAGAAAATCCACAAGACCAGTGAATATAGGAAAAACGTGCTTAATGTCATTAGCATTCAGGGAAATTAAAAGAAAACCACAACGGGTGGTATTTGAAAACTGACTGAGACTGCTTGAGACATTGCAGTCAGGGGTAAGGACCATAATATTGCAGGAAAGAGAAAGAGCAAGGACTTCACCAGGTATGAAAGCTGGGCTAAGACCATAAATGAGGTGATAATAGTGATGTCACTATTGATTTATTTACTTATTTATTTGTTTAAGTAAGTTCTCTACCCAGTGTGGGGTTTGCACTCATGACCCTGAGATCAAGAGTCCCGTGTTCTACTAACTGAGCGAGCCAGGTGCCCTAAGGAACACTTAGTGGTTTGGGTCAGGCAGTTGAGGACTAACCCTCGAATGGGGAGAGTATTTTAGAAACCAGTCATAGTGATCCCATGCTCTGAGCATGAGTCAACCAGGCAAGCCAGGCAAGGAACACATTTCAAATATCAACATGGTAAGTAACATGGAAAGATTTGAGTTCTGCTTCTAGACCAATGCCTTTCTTTAAATAACCAGAAAGTGACCTCTAGCCAACTAACCCATGTAGTTGTTTGTACAGTGGTACTTCTAGGTAGTTAACAGTCTTCTCAAATTCCATGTCAGAAGATTCCTGTGCTCTGTGCTCATAAGTATTATCTGGGAAGGCAAAAGAAGTCCAACGAGACAGCTTCCCACTGCGCCGGAAACCTGGGCTGAGTAAGAAACTCCCATTGAAATGTACAGGTGGAAACTGTGCATACAAATTTAGTCAAAAAGAAGTCAGAATTTGCTATGGTGAAATAATATTCCTCAGAAAGTTAGTAATAACTGACTTCTTCAACTCAGATTTTGAGGTTATCAAAAATTAGTAGTTGAAACCTGAGTGACTCTATATCCTTCTTCTTTTGGCTTTGTATATATTTTCCAAATCTTAGAGCATTAAGAAGGTATGCTGATGTTCAATCCATCAAAGATGTGATTACAATCCCATTGCCTTTTTTTTTGGATAAACTGAATTCATATGATATTATTTTATGTTCCCAGCAAACTTATAAAGTAGACAAGGCAGGCTTTAACATTCTTTCCTGTACATTAAGGAAACTGAGACCTGAGTTTCTAAAGTATTTATGTAAGATCTCAAGAGTAAGTGAGATGCCATGATTGTGAAACTCTAACCCTCTTGTGCTAAGTCCAGCTCTCTTTCAGTGATATCAGACTGCTCCTGAGGCATTTTGCTGGGGCAACTATGAAAGTATGGGTGCTATCTGGAAGGAAAGTTGTTTGGCATGTTCACCTGAAGTCATTTATTGTACACGGTCCTTGGTCCACACAGCAGTCACAGAGGTGAGAGAGTAGGTGAGTGGGGACTTGGAGGTTCTATGCCATAAAAGACAGGTGTGGAGGGCCTTGGCTGGGGTGGACGGTGATACTGACAGAACACATTGATAAAAAGGGACTGGGAAGAGTAAGGGTGGGCTGCGATGGGTCTGTCAAAGATAAACCCTATCTCCTTAAATTATCTGAGGTCAAGTCCTATAACATGGACTTTATATCTCTTCTCCAAATGCATACCCATTACTTTTATTTTCACAGGGAACAATTAACCTATGCATCTACGGATGCAAATGTTGAAGCTCAGGTTCTGATTTTGAAAGGGTCCCTGTATGAAGAGACCATCTATCACCATATTACATATTTTTAGATTACTTCTATCTGTGTTCTTAGTGGTTCTAATTGAGAAAATAACAAGCTGGGGAGATATTTGTAACATACTATTAATATGCTTAATCTATAAAGAGTTCTTTTAAATCAGAAAGAAAAGGAGGACTACCCGTGAGAAAAAGTATAAAGAATGTATACACTCAATTCTCAAAAGAATGCAAATGACCGCAACAAATATATAAAATAATATTTTCCTTTACTAGTGATCAAAGAAATTCAAATTAATATGAGATCATTTTCATCTTTCATTTAAAAAAATTAATGACATTTCCTGGTGCTATGGAAGATACAGGAAAAGAGATGTTATATACTGCTGTGGGAAGGTAATTGGTATGTTTTTCTGGAGGGCAATTTGGTAATATATATCAAAAGCCTTAAAAATATTCTTAGTTTTGATTCCTTAATTTCCACTTCGAAGAGGAAAAAGTAAAATCTAAGTGATTAACTCCTTATATGAAGCCAGAACTATCCCGATTTAACAACAAGACAATGACATTACAGAACAAAACAATTAGAGATCAACATCACTCATCAATATGGATTTAAAATATTTAAGAAAATATTTGCAAATCCAATCAAGCAATACATTAAAAAGTACCATCAGTATCAATTACAGTTTATTCCAGGGCCACAAGATTGGTTTATCATCTAGAATAAATCAATGTAATTCTCCATTTTATTTTTTATTTTTTATTTTAGAAAGAGCATGAGCAAGAGCATTGGAGGGAAGGAAAGAGGGAGGGGAAGAGAGAGAATCTTAAGAATCTTAAGCAGGCTCCATGCTGTGTGAAGCCTGATGCTGGGCTCCACCTCCCAACCTTGAGATCATGACCTGAGCTGAAATGAAGAGCTAAACGGACTGAGTGACCTAGGCACCCCTAATTCTCTATTTTAGTAAAATAAATAACTTTTTTTTCAGTTCCTGAAACATTCCCTGACAAAATTCAATGCTCATTCATGATAAAGAATTTCTACATACTAGGGATAATAAGAAACTTCCTCAACCTGATAAAGAACATACATGATAAATCTATAATGGTCATCATAACTTGTGCTAAAACTGAGAACATTTTCCTTTAAATTGAGAGCAAAGCAAGGTTGTCTGTTCCTACCATTTATGATCAGCATAATCATATGCTGGTCCTAACCAAGGAGGTCCTAACCAATGCAATAAAGAGGTCCTAACCAATGCAATACTGGAGGTCCTAACCAATGCAATAAGGTAATAAAAAGAGAGAAAATACATGAATATTAGAATCAGACTATCTTTTTAGATGATGACATTTTTCTATACTTTTAAATTCCAAGTAATTAAAAAGAATGCAAGAAAGGAGAAAAAAAAGGAGACAAAGAGGGAGAAAAGAAAACTGTTCTTCAAAAGACACCATTAAGAAAATGTAAAGTCAAGCCATAGGCTGAGAGAAAATATTTGCAGTCTGTATCCAAATTGTTTCAGTTGCTCTTGAAACTCAATAATAAGACAAAATTTGGGCATATAGTTGAACAGACACCAGAAAAAATCAAGAGCAATGGCCAATAAATAAAAGGAAAATGATCAACTTTGTTAGTGACAAGGAAATTCAATTTTGAAATCACAATGAGATACCATTATGCATCTACAAGAATAGAAATTGTTTAAAAATTTAAAATTAAAATTAAAAATTAAAGATTTTTAAAAATGATAAAAACAAGTATTGGTGAGGATGTGAAAAAACTGAAATCCTTATTTGTTGGTGGGAGTGTAAATAATTCATCTATTCTGAGATGAATATCAACACATGTTGATAGTTTCTTACAAAGGCAAATATATACTTAACATAGGACACAGAAATTTCACTTCTAGATATTTACCCCGCAAAATGGAAACATATGTCTACAAAAAATCTGGATGTAAATTTTTGCAACAGTTTTATTTATATTATCCATACTAGAAACATTCAAATTGTCCATCAGCCAAGGAATAAACTGTTGTTATGTAATCATTGAATGGAAGACCACTCAGCATTTAAAAGAAATGAACTACTAATATACACAATAACATGGAAGAATCTCAAAAACATTCTTCAGAGCAAAAGTCACATACACATAAAAGATTATATCCTGTATGATTATATATATAACGTATATATAATATATATAAAATCTTCTCCCTCCTCCTTGCTCATGAACTCTCTCTCTCAAATAAATAAAAAAATATTTTTTTCTATTTTTTAAAGATTTTATTTATTTATGTGGCAGAGAGAGACACATAGGAGAGAGGGAACACAAGCAGAGGGAGTGGAAGAGGGAGAAGCAGGTTTCCCGCTGAGCAGGGAGCCCAATGCAGAGCTGGATCCCAGGATCTGGACTCATGATCTGAGCCAAAGGCAGATGCTTAACTGACTGAGCTATGAAGGGGTCCTAAATTTTTAAAAAATCTTAAAAAAAAAGAAAACGATTCAATGAATGATTGGATGTGGAGGGTAAGGGAAAATGAATTTTCTATCTTGGCAACTGATGTTATCGACCCCTGGAACAAGAACCCAGACAAACCAAGTTGGAGAATAAGGGCAGGAGGATGAGTGTTTGGGAACTGAAAGGTTCAAGGTACTAGGATATCCAAAAGGAGACGTGGAGTACACTGTTCAAAATGTGAGAAAGATATGTCAATATAGGAATCATGTGCATATCACTGATATTGGAACTTGCCATAGAAGCTGTGTAGAACACCAAGGATTGTTGGGAAGTTTACAATTTGTAGGGGAGTCAGCAAAAGAGAAAAGTGACACATGAATTGAATGTCATTTTTCATTTCAGAATCTCCAGTTTTTGGTGATTGGGTACTTAGCTATAAATAAATAATAAACAGATGGAGTTGGGTCCTATGACATGTTACACGAGGGGAGATGGTTATTCTGAAAAGGACAACTAAAGTTGACCCACTCAATAGCAACATGTTATGATTTTATGAATGATCCATGGTTAATTGGTTTGCAATGATTATTACTGTTTACTATAAAAAATAATCAAAGATGCCTATTTGTATTTTACATTTAACTAAGGCTTCTAAAGAAACATAGCACAAAGTATTTTTTCAATGCAAGTGAAATAAGGTAAGCATTAACATGCCCATTTCCAACACTTACAAAATCAAATTCACAGAGTTGGAATAAATTGTAACTATCACAAAGGAATTAATAATAGGCCTACTAAAGCTTCAAGATGGGTCTTCTGGCACAGTCTCCCCAGGCTCTGGAATATTCTGGCTCTTCATTTTAAACAAGTAGAGAGCAAAGAGCCATATCCAAAATAGGGCAATACACTTGACAGACCGGATTGCGATGGGATAGATCTCGAAAGCCATGGTCCAAGGGATCCTGAAGACAGAGAAAAGCAAATATCTTTCAAAAAGTCAAGGTCTTTTTGTTAAAAATGTAGTTCTGGACCTGGGGGTCAAGAAGATAAAATGGCACCCAGGTAGATACAAAGTGTAGTTTGTATTTTATGATGCAGTGGTGGGACACATGAAGAAAGCAAAAGGAAAGTGTGCTTAGAATTCATTGTCTGAAGCCAAGAAGTATATGAGAGTCTGGAGAAGTGAGAGGGCTTGACTGAGCTCAATAACACCTGCCTTGTGACTGTCATGGCGGAATTAGAGCTGAATGCTGGATACTTTGCATTTCTCTCTCCAGACCCACCCTCCACTTGTTGTAAATCTTTTGGGATTGAGACACTGACTCCTATGTGATAAATCAATGAGGTTCCTGGCTTCCTGGCTTCCTGGCTTCCTGGCTTCCAGCTGGGTTCAGACAATAGGAGGCTCCATGACAGATTGGAGGGAAGGAGGAGTATGAGAAATCAGAGTATTTATGTTCCTGTCCCCATGATGCCACTGCTTCCTAAACAAAAAGCCCTCTCCATGCTGCTTACTTTGTCTTTACTCAAGTAACTGTTCCCTCTTCTGGCCCATTAAACCTGTGGATGGCAATGCTTAATATCACTAGTTCTAGAACAATTTGTTATCTTCTGTAGGTTCCTTAAGTCCCACTCATACCTCAGTGAATACTACCTATGTCAAACTCCACAAGTCATCCTATCTGAGTCTCTGATCTGTCTCTCACTGTGACCATGGTTACCTCTAACTTGGAGAGATTTCCTCCAGCTATTTGAGTTAAACTGCTTAAATAAATGAGACTTTCTCTTCTTCTTTTTTTTAATTTCAGACAACAATTTTATTTATATCAATTTTTTAACATGTGCACCTAGAATATTTCACTTGAGACAAACTTTTATTTTGTCCACCATACTCAATACTATTCAACTTCATTTTACTTTGGTTAGTAAAGGACATCTTATTTAAATGCTGTACCCATGACTGAAGATTAGCTTGTTCCTCTTATTCAAGCTGAGCCTCTGCTCCCATTCAGTAGGGACAAATAACAGGAAAATGATTTTCCCTATCCCATTAAAATGTCAAAGTCTTCCTGGCTGACCAAATAACAAAACGTTGTTTCTAGAAGGAAGAAATATTAATCTCTTCAGCTGTTAGATTCTTAGTGTCTAGTAGTACTTCTTTCATTGGATATCAGTTTCCTCTGGCATGTAATCCCCCCCAAATATAGACCCAGGTGGTAACTGTAGCTCAGTTCTCCCATTATAAGAGGGGTCTTTAATCTACAATCCTCATGTATATCTTCAGAAAAACTAACTACTTATGAGTGACATAGTTTATCAGAAGACACATTACTCTCAGAAGCTGTAACTTCTCATTCTTTCCTATAGAAATCATTAGTTCAGGACTTCAGCACAGTTTCCCTGTCTGATCATTAATATGGATCAGATAAATGGGGGCTAACATCCACCAATGTATGAGTCATGATCTTAAAGTATTGGCCTTTGGGGAGAGACAAGGGGACTTTTAAAAAATCCCAGGTTGTGTAATAAACACGTATTTTGTTTTAGGAGTTCAATGTCAATTTCATATCACCCTGTATCTTTTTTTTTTTCCTTAATGTACTATAATGTGTTAGTTTGTTATCTGTCCTTTTCACTTGGGTAATTGAGAAAACAGGCCATTTTTTATTTTACTAAAATTATAATTGTAAAAAATAAGTTTTCTGGTTTAGAGTGAAAATGTCATGACACCTTACAGCAGCTTGAATATGGAAGATGTCAGATAAATACTTGTTATCATATCAATAAAAAAGCTTCAGAATTATAATATATAATATGAAGATGTTCCAAATATCCCAGAAGATTGACATAAGGCACACTCTTGTTACAATATTTAGGCTTTCAAGTCATGCCCTCTATTTACATACATTGGCTTCTATCTGTGGAATCATATTTGCATGTGATATTCTCCCTTTTTTTTCCTCCCTGCTCAAAGCCTGTTGCTCAAAGAGGATGGCCAAATCAGCAAACAAAAGAAGGATATCAAGAACAAAATCTGTCATGCAACAATACCCCTTTATTTGTAAACACTACACATCATTATCAGTGATTTATGTGCTCACCAAGCATATAGCTTTATTACTATAATGTGAGTAAATTGCCTGTAATTCATGGTCCTGGGAACACATATCTATAATTTGGGTCAAAATATGTCTGTTCACTCTAATTTACAATAAGCCCTTAATGTAGTTCCATTCACAGTAGGAATTTGTGAGTTTTCATCTTCACTCTTACTCTTAGAACTACAAAAAGAAAAATAACCAGAGAGTAGTTCCTAGCTTTGAGTAAGATAAACATAACTAGGATTGGGATCCTCTGGGACATATTTTTTAAAAAATCTTGCCTTTACCTAATATCAAGAGAACATTGTATTCATTGCAGGAAAGGCCTGGAATTTGAAGTCAGTAAGATCTATGTATAAATCCTTGCTCAGTTAAGTATTTCCTGAAGAGCTACATAAGGGCTAGCTTCAGTCTTCTCATTGTGGCATTAATAATGCCAGCTTTATGAGAATCACTTGAATGCATGTAATTTAGTGCCTAGCAAAGTACCTTTCACATTGTAAGTGTTTATAAATTTTGAATTTTTCTTGTTTCTTGTATTTGGATTATCTCTTCAGGGAAAAAAAATGAAAGTCAAGTATCAATTATAGATGAAAAAAATGGTTCCGAATGCTTGCCCTCTTATGATCCATACCATTGAGATGTCATTCTGGGCATCCTTTCATTAAGAGGAGATTCTGTTTTCCTGCCCCTTGATTCTGCATAGGCCATGGGACTTTCTTTGACCAGCGGGCATTAGAAAACATGATGCAAGCTTAAAAAGCACTTGCATTTCAAGACCTGTGCTCTTGTACTAAGAACTGTGAGACCACTTCATGATTGAATTCAAGATGACCTGTTGGAAGTTGGGAGGCCATGTGGAAGAGGATAGAGGCACTCCATCCTCCAGTCAATTCAAGAACTGCTAACAACCATCTGCAAGAGTACCACAGCCCTGGCACAGACCAGAAGAACCATCCAATTGACCCACAGAATTATGAGCTAAAAAAAAAGTGATTACTGTTTTAGTTATAAAGCTTTGTCGTACACAGCAAACTCTAACTAATAAACAAATGAAATTTCTTATACTTAGAATTCCGACACGGCAGCAGTTGCTCTTCAGTAATGTATACTGCCTATGTGTGTGTGTGTGTGTGCTGTAAATATGGAAGAACCAGAATTATGGTGGTTCTTTTAAGTATGGTTAATAAAGGTATAGACATGGTGTATCCTCAGTATCTTAAGACCAAAGGGAAGGAAATTCTAGCTGATCCTATGAAATGAAATAGTCATTGAAGACAAGTGAAAAATAAAGAAGAGAGAGAAAAAGAAAATAGAAGTAATGTATAAAAGTGCTAATTTACAGGAGGAACCAAGCCAAACATCCATGATGTCTAAAAAGTTTATAATACCACCAGCAATGGGCTCTACAATGAAAACGATGAATGAGTGCTACTAATGTGATAGTATGATAACTGATTAAAACAAAGGCAGGAGAACACCTCAGCAGAAATGTTGTAGCAATGTTCCTATAGACACAGCGCCCATGGAAGGGAACAGAAATAGAGTGATACATGGAGAATATGAGGTTTTGGGCTACTATGCCCAAAGACCTCACTCTCCAGAAATCAAACCTTAAACCTGGCACTTATGAAGTAGATGTTGAGAAATATGAGTGAGACTGTGATTTTAAAAA